>KN472788.1:0-39298 GCA_000787095.1 Periophthalmodon schlosseri
ACTAAATACTTTTTTGCCCCAATGTATCCATGGAGACAAGGTGACAAATGAGAGCAAACGAACAGGTCAGATCTGTGGAGAGGCAACCCCACTCACACTTAGAACGCATGCATTTCAATGTATTTTTGAGCAATAAAAACACTTGAATAAATTGAATTGGTAGATAAGTTTAATGTCACGATGTGAAACACTCCAGTCAAAGCAATAACATCTCCATGGAGACAAGCAGATAGCACACTCACCCACCTGGAAAAGTTACACAGTGCATCTTTAACTCAATGTACAAACGACATTTTAAACCCATAAATATATTTCAGAAACGTTCATCTCAAGAATATTCCCTGCCTTCATCAGTGCATAACCAAGCTCACTCTGTCTGAATAGAAAGACTCAACAATAACGGCAAACTGACATTCGCTATAAGCCATTTTGAACGTTTAAGGCTCAGACACAAAATACAGAGACAAAATGAACTGCTCAAATGGAGGAATGAAAACACTGCCATTACACTCTGAGGATAGAAAGAGATTTGTTAACATTTGGGAGATCTTTGAGGCAGAAGCCAAATATGAACAAAGATTATATTTTATCAATGACCATAAGGCTGTAGGCAGTTGGCTGTTGAAGTCTACATGAGCGAAAGAAGTAAAACTGTATACACTGTAAAAAATGTCTTGTTTGTTCTGGTTATTTTGTCAACCAGAACCAAATCAACCCACGTACTACAGTCATATTTATAAAGTTTCCCTATTTTGTACCTTTTTTGGTCATTAAAATGTCACCACCATAGACTGTATATATAAATGGACATAGCCAACACGCTGGTCGTCGTGTTCCAAACAGGAAGTGAGCATGGGTGCGCTTCCGGTTCCATCGACTCTGGCTCCAATTCACTTTACATTTAAAAACTGTGGCCCCTCTCTCTGTGACTGCTAGTGTCAGGCCCGTCATTTTGGTCTTAAAAACACCAGGATCATGTAGAGCGGGTTAATACGAACATTTTATTTTGCTATTGTGTCTGTAAATCAAGATATGAACATTAATAACAGACAAATCAGGCGCCTTCTTTCCCTGAGGTCGCTCCCGCTAGCGTTAGCAACAGGTTTGATTGACAACATTGTTAAGCACCCGCTCTCTGCTAAACCAGCGGTGGTGGCGGGAAGGGGCATTACCTTCAACAGCCTCACTCTGGACTGGCTCTTTGGTCGATATGATACTCGCGGTCGGGGTTCCAAATATGGAACTCGGCTCCAAATTCGCCCCTATAACTCCTAGCCTCAGACTTTTCCTGTTTTAGGTCAATTAGGATTATTTGCTACATGCCAGAATAATGTGAAGGATTTTTTTAGACAGTTTTTCATTACTTTATTCAAAGTCAGAAGTTTACATACATTAAGATTACTATACATTTAAACTATTTGGAAAAACCCAGATGATGATGTCATGTCTTTGGAAGCTTCTGAGGTTTACTGACAACATTTGAGTTAATTAGAGACACCAGTGGATGTATTTGAAGGCACCTGAAACACACTGCTTCTTTGTGTAACATCATGGGAAAGTCCAAATCAGCCAAGATATCAGGAAGAGAATTGTGGATTTAGACAAGTCTGGTTCATCCTTGGGTGCAATTTCCAGATGCCTGAAGGTGCCACGTTCATCTGTTCAAACAATTATACACAAGTATAAAGGTCATGGGAATGTCCAGCCATCATACCACTCAAGAAGGAGACAGGTTCTGTGTCCCAGAGATGAACGTGCTTTGGTTTGAAATGTGCAGATCAACCCAAGAACAAAAGCAAAAAATCTTGTGAAGATGCGGGTGAAGCTGGTAAGAGTGTGTCATTATCCACAGTGAAACTAGTACTGTACCGACATGGGCTGAAAGGCCACTCTGCCAGGAAGAAGCCATTACTCCAAAAGAAAGATCTGGTCTGACAAAATCAGGAAGTTAAAGCTTGGGCGCAAATGGGTCTTCTAAATGGACAATGACCCAAAGCAAACTGCCAAACTAGTTACAAAGTGGTTTAACAAAGTCAGTGTTTTGGAGTGGCCATCACAAAGCCTTAATCTCAATCCTACTGAAAATGTATGAGCAGACCTGAAAAGGCATGTGCGAGCAAGACGGACTACAAACTTGGCTCAGTTACACCAGTTCTGTCCTAACCCTATAGTCACACTTTACCATCTCTCAGGTGTGACCATTCTCCATATTAATTACCAAAGCAGCCAAACCAGATCACTATCAGACTCCATTAATCTGCCATTATGCAACAAGAAGTAGTAGTTGGGGACGATTTCACAGAACAAGGCCGGTCTTAAGAAGAGAAGCAGCTCCTCAGTGAGTGCAGCGCTCAGGGCGACTGTGTGCTGGTTTAATTACATGAGGAGGTGGGATCTGAGCGGCCTCGTTATCGCGTTCTGTCATACTCGTTTCATCTGAACGAACTGGACCAAGCCGAGTGGTAAGAACAAGAAGCGTAATTAACTACACCATCATTAGCTGCAGTGTGTGAGCAAGTTAAGAGACGGAGATGGGCTGAGGATTTGTATAATCTAAATAAAAGGGGTTTTTTGTGTGAACGACTTAATGCTAAAAATGTTAAACAAATGACGTATTAAAGGTCCTATATTATACAAAATTGACTCTTTTAAGCGTTAAGCCATGTTATGTTGTTACCTCCTCAAAAACATACCTGGAGTTGTGTTTTGTTTCATTCACACATGTTTGAGTAACCCTTTATTATTAGTTTGTCTACATCTCCAAAGCGCAAAATGCTCTGTTCCACCTTGCGATGTCATGAAGCGGTAGTTTTCAAGTTAACAGCTCCTTTTACCTTTAATTCAGTAGAGATTGGTAATTCCAGGGTTGAAATTATCCAAATGATTCTAGTGAAGGTGTATGGAGTGTAAAAACACAGTGGGGAACTTCCTGTATTACCACATGACATCACAAGGTGGAACAGAGTGTGAATGAAACAAAACACAGCTCCAGGTACAGTATGTTTGTGATGAGGAAACTTCCTCCATAGAACACTATGTAGTACTGGGCTCCTCCAAAAGCAGAGCCAAGAGTCCTGCTCACACCGCTGAAGTGTATTTGGAACAGGTTCCGGAGGGAGCAACTGCGCCATGTCACGTGACCAGCTCAAATGCGATAGCACTCAAAGTTTTAATAAAAATCAAAGCTTCTACAGAAGAAAAGTATAAGAAGTGTTTATGTGTCAAAGTCATTCAAACAGGTGAATAATGAAGGCCGAGTGAATCATGTTCAATCATTAAGGGCTGAGTCACAAAATCCAGATCCACCGAGTCCACCAAGGTCCAGACTTAGAAAACTTCTCTTATTTTCTATTATTTAGAAAAGTTCTATTATTTCTGTTCGTCCCTTAAATCCAAACAATCGGATTTTCCCTGGCGCTGTCTCTACTGTCATCTTGACAACGGGAGCACACCGCATGATCGATCTGACAATAGTGTGATTTCAGCAGTGATGGCGAAAACTGCAAAATATTTCATTTTTATTGTGTGGTATTGTGGGGAATTTGCAGGTGCATCCTGGGTAAATGAGCTGAACGGAGGAGTTGAGCGCGGAGGACCTGAGGGATTGGAGCAGCACTTGGCAGAGCTCTAAGAAAGACACGCCCCCTCTGTCCCGGGACGAGATCGACTAGTAGAGCACAATGCATTTTTTGTGAATTCAAACTGCCCATGTTCTGACAAGGCATCCAGAGCTTTCACAAAGGTGGGTTTTAGTAAGGATTCTTCTCTATTTTCACAACATGAACTTTTTAGAATTTTTAAATCCTCAAAGCGTCCAAAAGTTAGCTTTGTAAAATTTAGCCTAGCCCCGCTCTGAGCCTGTCCTAGCAGCTATCACTCTGATTGGTCAGAACTGATCACGCGATGCACGTTTCTGCCGTTACACAGTGGGCAATTAATGTAGAAGAAAAAAATATCTTTTGGCATTTGGCGCCAATGAGCTCAGGCCACTGAAAACAACACAATGCCACCTTTGGTTCATCCTCAGATCTAATTATACTTCCATGGGAATAACCCCCACAAGAAAAGTTCCAAAATGCACCTTTAACACATTTATTTTTAACAGGGTTTAAGCTGTCCTCGCTCCTCCAACACGGAACAAAAAAAAGGGGAATTATATCTTGAACTTTTGAGAAATTTTGCCTGACAATTAGGACTATCAAATTAAAATGTATACATTATGAAAAAATAAAAACTCTATTAGTGTTCACAGATCCCTATGAATACGCACTCATGCACAGGCACATGCACACGCTCACGCACACGCTCACTTCCCCTAAACGCCATGGGTGGATTTTTCTTTCACCTGTGATTAAATACACTGTGAGGACTGTACGCACTGGAGGAGGAGGAGAAAAAGCTTTTTAAACTCCACACAGACAGACCCGGGCTCACCTGCGCAGACAGAGGCAGGAGGAGACCGTCACTGATATTACGTTAATGCAAATGGGCTCGTCAGACAAACGTGTCCTTTTTGTCCAATTCCAAGCACTTTTACTGTCACAGCGTGTCAGTGTGTAGGTCGGCATGAGGTCATCCACGTTCAGACCTCACTCGCCCCGCTCCAGAGTGCGGGTGGAGCCGCTCTGGAGCCGCTTCAGAGTTTGAAGCGCTCTCGGAACGGCCGTTTACTGTGGTCCAGAATGCGACTGTTGGATTCACACCGACCCAAGCACGTCAACCTGAGGCAGTGTGAAAATGACCTTAGTTCTAGTTCAGGTTCTCCTTTCACAAAGAAACAGAACATGATCAAAAGCTTGGTACATTTTGAGGGCCTTTGAGGTCGAGATAATCCACAAAACTTATAAAAAGAGATTTTCTTCAAGGTGCCAACATTTGAACATGTACTGAGTACTTCCTTGATCCTTACGAAGGTTTACTGAAAGTTTAGTTTTCATCAGAAGAAAAGAATTGTCGAAAGCACATCATCTGTTTTTATAAAGAAATTCAACAGTGTTTAGGCCTAATTCATTCTAAAAGATTTACTGCACAAACATTCTGCTGTCGTCCCAACACTAACGAGATCTACAACTTTGGAAAGCAGCAAAAAAACACCGTCATGATCAATGTGGCTCTCGGATATTAAACGGTTAGAGCTGCCATTTTGTTTAATATACAAAAGTGTTTTTTTTTTAAATGAGCCTTTGTATAAACCAGGCCTGTCAAGTTGCACTGCGAGTCCCAAACTAACAATATTGCACAAAAGAACTCTATTTTCGCTTGCTCATATAAACTTCAACCAACCTGGGGCCACCACTTATGCAGACAAATAAGAAAAAGTTCTATTCAGCTGTGCAAATCAGAAGTCCAGGTGAACCCGGGACATTTTGTGTGGCGTAGTAGTGTAGTTTTTGCTGGGCCTCGTCTCCGTAACACGAGTCTAACCTACATCATGAAACAGCGTTTTTTGATCGTGATTAAAGTTGGTTATACTTGAAAAAGTTTACCCTTAAGGCCGACGCCATTTATCTTTTACAAAATCAGCTTGTTTCAAACTTGTTTTATATTTTTATTTAAAGGGCCCATATTCCGGTGTTTTCTGATCCATGTTCTAATGTTGTTTCCTCGTCACAAACAGACCTGGAGCTGTGTTTTGTTTCATTCACACATGTTTAACACACAAACCCTGCATATTTAGGCTGCGTTCTTCTCTCAAACAGAAAACACTCTGTTCCACCTTGTGATGTCATGAAGTGGTTATACAGGAAGTGCTCCACTGTGTTTTTAAACTCCGCACACCTTCACTAGAATCATTTGGATAATTTCAGATCTGGAATTGCCAATCTCTACTGAACTAAAGGTAAAAGAAGCTGTTAACTTGAAAACTCTGGCTTCATTACATCACAAGGTGGAACAGAGCATTTTGAGTTTTGGAGATGTAGACAGACTAATAATAAAGGGTTACTTAAACATGTGGATGAAATAAAACACAACTCCAGGTATGTTTTGGAGGAGGTAAGATCATTATAACATGGCTTAAAGCTCACAAAGTTAGTTTTGTGTAATATAGGACCTTTAAAGATGTACTATGTTAAATTTTAGTGGAGGATCAGTCACTTGGTTGTCTCCTTGGATGTTTCTTTGCCTGGAATGTTCCACAGAATGGCATTAAGTGTATCTGTCAGGCCAAGTTGCAGGTGAGATCAAGACCATAGACCATAAAGAAGTGGACTAAGTGAGGGTGACGTCACCCATAGCGTTCGGCTCCAGTCAAATGAAGCTCATCGAGGCTAGTATTTATAGGGGCTAATTTGGAGCAACCAAAGAGCCAATCTGGAGCAAGGCTGCTGAAGGTAACGGCCCTTCCCGCCCGCACCGCTGGTTTAGCAGGGAGCGGGTGCTTAGCAACGCTGTCATTCAAACCTGTTGATAACGCTAGCGAGGGCGACCTCGAGGAGAGGTCGAAGGCAGCTGATTTGTCTGTTATTAATGTTCATATCTTGATTTACGGACACAATAGCGAAACAACAACCCCCGGATCATGTAGAGCGGTTGATGCGAACAGGCCAAGACCAAAATGCCTGACAGCAGCAGTTACAGAGTCGATGGAGCGCACCCGTGCTCACTTCCTATTTGCAACGCGGCAGCTAGCAGATTAGCTATGTCCATATATATATATAAAACAGTCTGGAAAAATGTATAGTAATTATTGTGACAGGCCTAGTAGTGTGACATCTATAAATATTACAACATAAACACACAGTGAACTCAAGTCTTCTGTTCAACCAGCTTCAGTTTGATCCAACATTTAAATTCCGTCCACACACACATTTGAAACCTTGTGTTTGGGTACAGCTCCAGTACGTGCTCATATCGCTCCCTCCTTTAGCCCCATGCACTCCATTATCCCCCTCTCCTCCTTCAAGCTGTTTTTCTCCAGTCCAGCCCCATTCTAATGACACAAGTCTCGCCCCCAGATCACCTCTGGCTGCTGTTAAGAACCAGCCAACTCCTGGTCAAGGGCTGCCACCTGCAAATTCCCACACAAATGGCAACTCATTTTCTGCAGGAAGCTGTAAAATAGACGATTTTAACTGAACCTGCCTGACTGTAGGAGAATTTAAATCAAAGTCTATATCCACAGACTGTAACTCTGCTCTGCCACTGACCACTTCAACTGGAAAATCATCCAGATTAATATTCAGAAGAGCCCTCCATTTTCAATTATAGAGAAGAGGTTTTTTTCTTATAGGATGGCGAAATTTAATAAATGTAATGCCCCAAGTCTACAATGATGCCGGCTGAATATTTGAGTTAGCGCGCTATACAGCTAAACGCATTTCAAATATCCCAAAAGAGAACGTACTTCTTCTGCGTGCAACTTAGAGTAAACAAGTGTGGCGTATGGCTAGTTTAAACAATAATGGGATTGGAACGGGCCTCCAGTCAAACATGTCTCCGGTGGCATTAGCACATGAAGCGGTTGAGATGGGAGCCACGAGTGGAGTAATTGGGCAAATTGGCGAAGCTTACGGCTCAACTTGAACTTCTAGATTCGATTTTCAGTTAATTTTCGTGGTTTATTTCATTCATTCAACAAGAGAGTGGTCATTAATATTGTCAATGAAAAGGCGCAGAAGGAAAAATGGACAACTCTTGCGCAGACTCTCAATGTGCCTTGAAGATCCTATATTTCAACAATTTAAAGGGGCGCTGTGGAACTTTTCGGAGTGAGGACCTGCCACCTGCTGGTCTCTGTGATATTACTGAAAGAGATAGACCAATATTTCTGTTGGCTGATATATCGAGCCAATATTTGCACTTTGTAGCGTATCAGCTAGCAGCCTTAAATCTCCAGCAGAGGGCGATAATTAGTTTGTCCAACCAGCTGCCTCCATCTGCATAAAGAGTATATGCACAAAGCTTTATTTAAACACTTTAGTCCAGAGGGGGCGCTGTAAAAATGTGACTACACAGCTCTCGATCCAGTTTGTAGTAAAACAAGGTCGTGGATGGGTTTGTACCATAGACTGTATATGTCTAGCCGCCGCGTTCCAAACAGGAAGTGACCATGGGTGCACTTGCGGCTCCATTGACTCTGGCTCCAATTCACTTTACATTGAAAAACTGTGGCCCCTCTCTCTGTAACTGCTGCTGTCAGGCTCGTCATTTTGGTCTTAAAGTGTTCGTTTTAACTCGCTCTACATGATCCTGGTATTTTTATTTCACTATTGTGTCCATAAATCAAGATATGAACATTAATAACAGACAAATCAGGCACCTTCTTTCCCCGAGGTCGCTCCCTCTAGCGTTAGCAACAGGTTTGATTTACAGTGTTGCCAAGCGCCCGCCCGCTGCTAAACCGGTGGTGCGGACGGGAAGGGGCGTTACCTTCAACAGCCTCGCTCCGGATTGGCTCTTTGGTAGCTATGATACTCGCGGTCGGAATTTGGCTCCAAAATTGGCCCCTATAACTGGAGCTAGCCTCAACAAGCTCCAGTTGACTAGAGCCGAACACTGTGGGTGATGTCACACTCACTTAGTCCACTTCTTTATACAGTCTATGGTTTGTATAAAATTCAAATTAGATAATAAAAAAAAAATACCAAAATTGGCCCTACATATCTTGCTTTTCCTGGAGTGGTCAAATTGATTGTTAAACTTTTTAGACGTCTCCATCTCCATCAAGACAAGCAGGTGACGCCACTAGGTCAAGTTACAGGTCAGATCTGTGGAGAGGTAAGCCTGATCATAGTAAGAATGCGTGTGTTTATTTTCAAGATTTTCAAGATGTTTTTTCACAAGCCGTGTTGTGTAACATTCCAGTAAATGCTACAACATCTCCATGGAGACAAGCAGGTGGCAGAACCTCCACAAGAAAAGTTACACAGCGTACCTTTTACGCATTTAATTTTAACAGGGTTTAATATGACCTGGCTCCTCGAACATGGAACAACAAAAGTGGAATTATATATAGAATTTTCGAGAAGTTTGACCTGACAATTAGAACTTTCAAATCTAAAATACATATTGTGAAAAAATAAAAAACAGCCTCTCCATTTTCAAGTTTCAAACTCTATTGCGATACTAAGGAATAGACTCGATACTCGATACCGATTCTGATACCACGATGATAATAAAAACACTAGACAATAGAATGTGATCTTCCACATTAAATGGTAGTACTTTCTTTTCTATTCCCATGTGGCCTTATATCTGTGTGATCCCTCAGTCGTCCAGTAGGTTCCACAGTGGTCCATGGGCGTGTACTAGTCTATGTGTCTTATACTTGTTCTGATACAGCTCAAGATCATTCTAAAGCTATTCAGGAAAGGTTCATTTCTGTCTCTTGAATGTGAAGTTTTTAGTATCAATACCTGCTCAAATGCTGATACAGCCAAGATCATTCTAAAGCTATTCAGGAAAGGTTCATTTCTGTCTCTTGAATGTGAAGTTTTTAGTATCAATACCTGCTCAAATGAGTATCCTGTTTCAATATTAGTTTCAGTAGCAATTAGTATCTGATTTTTGATTCTTTTGACAACCCTACTCTCTCATATTTTCTGAAAGCTGCATTCGGAAAGTCCAAGTATGTCGGCCATGTCATGAAGCGGTAAACCGTGTTAGCAGAGTCGTCGGCTTTTCTAAAACTCTCCATGAAACTCGGCTCTCCTCTGGCCCCATTCTGTTTGACCTGTCCACTGCATTTCACAGCCTCTCCTCGCTCTGCACAACCTGAGCACTTAAGCAAAAGCCTGGCTCCAAAAGAACTCTTAAATACATTTATACTTTCCATCTCAATTTGAGAACTTCGTGGTTGGTTTCGGTGAGTTCTACGACAGTAAGAATAGTTAAATCAGCCCTATTGTGCTTGTGTCTCTCTATAGTTATAATCTCTGACACCCGTGGATCATTATGTTATAATTTACACATTTTAAATCGCAATATTCATCTAAAACACCTTAATAAAAGAAATAGGTCAGCTGACTTCCGCGTTAGAAAACTGCGGAGACCAGTGGGAGCTGACGTCGCTGTAAACGTCATGACAACAAAGCACCGCATTTTGATGGAGCCCCCTATGGATAGCTGCACATCACACTAGCGAGCAACCCATTTTTTTTTTTTCATTTGTACCAAAATGACTACGCGACGCTGCCGAATCCTACGAGTATCACCAAAAATAAAACCGGAGAACGAAGTGCGTACGTCACAGTGGGCGTGTACCAGTGGAAGTAAAAATGGGGGTAGATCGGCAAAATGGCGTCTTGAACAGTGGAAGTAAAATGGGGGTAGATCGGCAAAATGGCGTCTTGAAAAAAAGCGATTAAAATTTACTCAAACATGAATTACTCCAAATACAACTTCAGAGGCTCAATGAGAAGAAACAAGTAGAACATGATTAAAAGCGCTGAAAAGCCCAGTTTGTAGAACAAGTCCGATTTAAGTACCATTACTTCCTCCACTAACTTATCTTATTGTCTTATTCTGTATAAAAACTGCTGGTTGGCGAGGCTTACGGCTCAACTTGCCTCTTCTAGATTCAATTTTCCGTTGATTTTCGTGGTTTATTTCATTCATTCAACAGGAGAGTGGTCATTAATATTGTAAATGAAAAGACACATAGGCCGTGTCTCAATTCGCCAAATGCACCATTCGAAGGGTGCACTGAAGGGCACTTACGTAACTTCGGGCGCGATAAGCCCTGTCCCATTTCATGCACCTGACGAATGCGGCCGAAAATGTGCCATGCGTTTCCATGGAGATGGGCCGTAAGCAAAGCGCGCGTCAGAGCACACTTTGCGCACTGCTATATCCCATCATGCACCGTGCCTACGCAAAAAAGACAAAAATGGAGTCGGCTACACAATACGCGTTCAAATGTAAGTACTGGTTTATTTCACCTACAACAGCGCTATTGATATTCAAAGGGAAACATTAATTCCTTACTTCGTTCAATCTAAACAGAAATAAATGGCTGCGACGACGACACCTTGACTCTTCTTCTATGAAATAATAAAGAATTAAAAATAAAACTAATTATTTCAGTGTCCACTTTACACCTTTCGCTCATTAGTCGGCAGCCATCATGGTTGCTAGGCGACGTAACGTAAGCGACGTAAGGTAAGCGACGTAAGGTAAGCGACGTAACGTAAGCGACGTAACGTAAGCGCACAGACAGTGGTTGAAGAACGCTCCGTGCCGTAAGCCTGTCCCATTTCGGCACGATGGCAGCTATACGGAGGAGTACCCTTCGTCGGTCGGGTACTTCGAACGGTGCATTTGGCGAATTGAGACACGGCCATAGACTCTCAGTGTGACTTGCAGATCCTTTTTTATATTTCAAGGATTTAAAGGGGCACTACAAAACTTTTCAGGTGGAGGGTCTGCCACCTGCTGGTCTCTGTGGCGTTCTTGCTTTGTCTGGAGTGGTTACATTGATTGTAAAACTTTTAAAACTTATCTATCTCCATGGAGTACAACAAAATATTCTGTCTTACTCTGCATAAAAACGTCTAACCCTGTAGTTTAGATCTGTACAAACAAGTTCTGAAATGTCCCTGTGTGTCAGATGCCCTCCCTGTGTAATTGTTCTTTTTGTCATTTCTTCTGGACGTGTTTAAAATGTGAACTTTGAACACAATCCTCTTATTAAAACATAAAACGCAAATCTTATCTCAATCACAAAGATATTTTTCCCAAAGCATTCAGTCCTGGAGACCTTTTGGTTTTATCTTTTGTTTTCCAACTAGAATTAATGTTTTCTGTCATGAAGATGTCTCAATTATAGTCATCTTTTTTTTTTCCAACAATTATTAAAAATAGCCTCACAAAACCAAAGTCTTTATTCTAAAAAAATGGATTGATGTAGACTTTTTCCACTTTTGTTTACGCAGAATAACTGACAGATATAATGACATCTTTTTCACATTTGGGGTCGATATCGTTCAAGCTAGTTTGACAAATATAACAAAACTACTCATCTAACAAACTGCACTCAATCGAAACTATAATTATTGACAGGAGTCTGCAACCTGCTCATCTCCATGGATACGTTATCGCTGTGCCTGGAATGTTCTACAGTATGGCATTAAACATATCTATCCAGCACATGTTTCATTATGGGTCTTTTTATGGCTCAAAAATACCTTAAAAAACATGTGTTACTGCTTTTTGTGAGAGGGCTTGCTTCTTCACAGATCTAACCTGTAACTTGGCCTGCTGGCATCACCTGCTTGTCTCCATGGAGATATATACTGTACATGTTTAAATGCCGTACTGTGGAACATTACAGACACAGCAATAATATCCTCATGACAGAAGAAGGTGGTGAACCCTCCAAACAGCACCTTCAACAAACACATTAATAATTATATAGAATCAGTTCTATATAAAGTTTTATTTATATAGCACATTTAAAAAAATAAAAATAAAAAACTTTAAATTATAAGCTTTGGATTTTAATGTAATATTTTCTTGTAATCTACTAATGCAATTTAAAGGTCCTATATTACGCAAAATTGACTCTTGTGAGTTTTAAGCCATGTTATAATGTTGTTACCTCCTCAAAAACATACCTGGAGTTGTGTTTTGTTTCATTCACACATGTTTGAGTCACCCTTTATTATTAGTCTGTCTACATCTCCAAAGCTCAAAATGCTCTGTTCCACCTTGTGATGTTAGGAAGTGGTAGTTTTCAAGTTAACAGCTCCTTTTACCTTTAGTTCAGTAGAGACTGGCAATTCCAGGGCTGAAATGATTCAAATGATTCTAGCGAAGGTGTATGGAGTTTAAAAACACAGTGGAGCACTTCCTGTAGTACCACTTGACATCACAAGGTGGAACAGAGCGTGGTGTATGGAGTTAAAAACACAGTGGAGCACTTCCTGTAGTACCACTTGACATCACAAGGTGGAACAGAGCGTTTTTGGTTTGAGAGAAAAACTCAGACAAGTGTGAATATAATTTAAATATAATTTGTGTGTTAATGTGTGAATGAAACAAAACATAACTCCAGGTCTGTTTGTGATGAGGAAACAACATTAGAACAGAGATCAGAGAATAGTGTAATATGGGCCCTTTAAAGGCACTCATTATCTCAGTATGTATTTAGACTGTTACTCATAGAGCTGCTTTAATAGTCTGTTGGAGCGTGCACGTGAGGGGGTGGAGTTCACGTGCACTCTCACCTGAGCGCTCATTAGTCTCAGTAATGTACCAGCTCGAGGGGCTTCAGTCCAAAGACCATGTGGTGGGACCCCCCTGAAAGTGCCCTCCTGCCCGGCCATCTGCTCCCAAAACAGATGGGACTTTCTCTCTTTGTTACAGGGCAAAAATAAAGCTTAAAGATATGAAGCAAAGTCAGAAATGGCAAGAATAATCCAGCCAGTGGCGTTTGCAGTCAATTATATTTTTTTATAATATTTTTACATTTCTTTAAAGGTGCACTGTGTAACCTTTTCGTGGGGGGGTCCGCCACTTGCTTTATCCATTGAGATGTCACTGCTCAAATTGTTTCGTATGGTGCATAGACTGTATATATAAATGGACATAGCTAACCTGCTAGCCGCCGCGTTCCGAATAGGAAGTGATGCTCATTTGGAGGCTGCACTTCCGGCTCCATCGACTCTGGCTCCAATTCTCTTTACATTGGAAAACTGTGGCCCCTCTCTCTGTAACTGCTGCTGCCAGGCTCATCATTTTGGTCTTAAAATGTTCGTATTAACCCGCTCTATATGATCCTGGGTTTTTACTTCGCTATTGTGTCCATAAATCAAGATATGAACATTAATAACAGAAATCGGGCGCCTTCTTTCCCCAAAGTCGCTCCTGCTAGCATTAGCAACAGGTTTGATTGACAGTGTTGCTAAGCCCCCGCTCCCTACTAAACCAGCGGTGCTGGCAGGAGGGGGCTTTCAACCTTCAACAGCCTCGCTCCGGATTGGCTCTTTGGTTGCTATGATACTCATGGTCGGAATTCCAAATATCGGCTCCAAATTGGGCCCTATAACTGCTCTAGCCTCGATGAGCTTCCTTTGACTGGAGCCGAACGCTGTGGGAGACGTCACACTCACTTAGTCCACGTCTTTATACAGTCTATGGTTTGGTGTTAAGCAAATATCTATAAAGCATTTATTTAATTACAGGCATTTTTAGAGACGCTGTACCTGATTTTTATTACCTTGAAACTTGAAAAGCCATTTTCATAAGAAACCTTGAAAAACCTGCATTCTTACTGTGCGCGGGCATGTCTATTGCAATACTGTGGAACATTTTAGGCAAAGCAATAACATCTCCACGGCCAGATGGCGTGCATTCCCTTTCCTATATATTTCCCATGTGTCCAAACGCATTACATGTGCCCTGTAAACAAACAGAAGTGGAGTTTGTTGGCAGAGAGCGGAGCCCTGACTGAAGCCGGGCTGAGTGTGGCTTTGAGCAGTTTATCATCTGAGCCGTGAGAATACTAAATAAGCACTTCTGTGTCTGAAGTGACGGAGACGGCTCCTCTGAGTCCTGCAATTAGCCCCATAATGTGTCTGAACTGAAGGAGCTTTGGGATTTTCAGTATGTATATTTAAACTGGTACCATAAACACCTAAACTCCACCCAAAATCACATTTCAAACAGAGCTGCTAAACTGGGCAGTACCTGGAGGACTAAAGAAGAGAGTGAGAGAGGAGGAGGGGGCGGGGTCTGGAGATATAAAGAACAGTGTGATTGGTCTAACAGGTATCCAGAGACGCTGTACCTGATTTTTATTACCTTGAAACTTGAAAAGCCATTTTCATAAGAAACCTTGAAAAACCTGCATTCTTACTGTGCGCGGGCATGTCTATTGCAATACTGTGGAACATTTTAGGCAAAGCAATAACATCTCCACGGCCAGATGGCGTGCATTCCCTTTCCTATATATTTCCCATGTGTCCAAACGCATTACATGTGCCCTGTAAACAAACAGAAGTGGAGTTTGTTGGCAGAGAGCGGAGCCCTGACTGAAGCCGGGCTGAGTGTGGCTTTGAGCAGTTTATCATCTGAGCCGTGAGAATACTAAATAAGCACTTCTGTGTCTGAAGTGACGGAGACGGCTCCTCTGAGTCCTGCAATTAGCCCCATAATGTGTCTGAACTGAAGGAGCTTTGGGATTTTCAGTATGTATATTTAAACTGGTACCATAAACACCTAAACTCCACCCAAAATCACATTTCAAACAGAGCTGCTAAACTGGGCAGTACCTGGAGGACTAAAGAAGAGAGTGAGAGAGGAGGAGGGGGCGGGGTCTGGAGATATAAAGAACAGTGTGATTGGTCTAACAGGTATCCACACGTCAAACTCCACCCCTGCAGCCAGATGTTTGTGATCAGAAACACCTCGCTCTAATTAGGGCAGTCTTGCGTGATGTCACCAACTACCTGAAATTGGCATAACACACCCATTTTTATACATTTTGACCACAGAGCTGCGAATTTAAATAGTTTGGACTAAAATTATCCAAAAAAGGGACTAGGAACAGTAGATAATGCTATTAAAACTCGATATACACGGTTTAGTAGTGACAAAAGCTGATTTAGTGTTTAGCTCCACTTCAACGAGAAATGTATTTTAAAAGTTTGGATGGTGAATGTGGTAAATGGTGCAGGGAGTTGGAGGTGCACTGCGTAACTTTTCTGGAGGGGGTCCACCATCTGCTTGTCTACATGATGTTTTTACTTTGCCTGGAATGTACCACAGTATCGCATTAAAACAGCCCCATTGTGCTTGTGTCTGCTGTATACAGTATATACATATACTCTATACTATATATACTGTACACACTATATACACAGTCTCTGCCTATACCAAACCCATTTTTCTTAAGCAAAAAAAAACTATGAGACTCACCTAGGCAAAAGATACACAGCTGAGGTGAGCATACCTTCATATACTGGGTTCTTAGTCTGATCCTTGTTAAGTACATGTGGCTAAATGCTAATAAAATGCAGGTCCTGTCTGCGCTCCTCACTCCCCTCTCACTGATGAAGGTCAAGCATCTCTACATCTCTATGGGTCCATGCAGTACTTGTCATGGGAGATATCTCAGGAATCTTAAACAAGATGTCTGAAGTCCAAGTTTAAGTGTGATGTGGGGGCCAAATAGTTGAAGTTTAAAATTGTGTACAGTCTTGGAAAAAGCTTAAAGGTCCTATATTACACAAAACTGACTCTTGTGAGCTTTAAGCCATGTTCTAATGCTGTTACCTCCTCAAAAACATACATGGAGTTGTGTTTTGTTTCATTCACGCATGTTTGAGTAACCCTTTATTATTAGTCTGTCTGCATCTCCAAAGCTCAAAAAACTCTGTGTCATGAAGTAGTAGTTTTCAAGTTAACACCTCCTTTTACCTTTAGTTCAATAGAGATTGGCAATTTCAGGTGGAACACAGTGTTTTCGGTTTGAGAGAAGAACTCAGCTTAAATATGCAGGTTTTGTGAGTTAAACATATGTGAATGAAACAAAACACAACTCCAGGTCTGTTTGTGATGAGGAAACATTATAACATAGATCAGAGAACAGTGTAATATGGGCCCTTTAAGAGAGTTGTTTTATACGTGCATAGCTGGTGGCAGGATCGGGATTCGGTCGATGATGTGCTTGGGTCTTTTTAATCGAGAGGCGACAGTTATGTGGCTTGGAATTCATATTTTGGAGGTGGAAATATTTTTTGCGTTTAAATGGGAATTATTTAAAGTCTATCTTGTTTACGTTCATTTTTGTAATAAGACAAAAATATCGAACCAATATGAAAAAATGTGCTTCGTGTTTGCGTTTCTTCTTCTCCTCCGGAGCCCAAACCGACGGAGCTATGCCTGGCTACATGAGAGGGCATGGTGGTCTGTCAGGAGCGATTTGTCATGGAGCTAACCTTCAAAAACACTCTCTCCTCACTGTCACATTCATTCTCTATGGGTCTTTATAGTGTCACAGATGAGCTTATATATGCAGGGAGGCTCAAACCCAGTTACATAAATATAAACACATTGACACATTTATATTGCCGTAGAGCGCATTCACAAGGGTAACGAAATCATGAATAAAATCGAATCCAAAAGTGTGATCCATCAATATGACAAAATAAATGCTAGACTGTATAAAGAAGTGGACTGAGTGAGTGTGACGTCACCCGTAGTAATCGGCTCCGACTGCGAGTATCATAGCAACCAAAGAGTCAATCCGGAGCGAGGCTGTTGAAGGTAACGCCCCTTCCCGCCCGCATCGCTGGTTTAGCAGGGAGCGGGCGCTTAGCAACGCGGTCAGTCAAACCTGTTGGTAACGCTAGCGGGAGCGACCTCGGGGAAAGATTTGTTTGTTATTAATGTTCATATCTTGATTTAGGGACGCAATAGCGAAATAACAACACCAGGATCATGTAGAGCGGGTTAATACGAACATTTTAAGACCAAAATGACGAGCCTGAGAGTCGATGTTAGGGACGCATAGCGAAATAACAACACCAGGATCATGTAGAGCGGGTTAATACGAACATTTTAAGACCAAAATGACGAGCCTGAGAGTCGATGGAGTCTCGCTCGCTTCCTATTTGGCGCGCGGCGGCTAGGAGGTTAGCTATGTCCATTTATATATACAGTCTATGATGCAAACATATTTTTTGTTATTTCACCCAGCGCTAGGTTCAATATCAGAGTGAGAGAAGGGACTGTGTGGGACAGTTAGTCATAGACGGATGTTTCCATATGGTTCTTATCCAACTACGTATTTGCTTGGATTTTTTCACAAACAGCTTTAAAACACACTGCATCATAAAAGGCATTTTGTTGAACTATAAGAAATAAAAAGGCATATGCTTGATTATGTTTGTCAAAATGTTAAACGCTACACTTTAAACATAACAATAAAATAAAAGATAAGTATATTGTCTAATTTACCAAATACAACAGTAACAAAAACTGCACCATAGTCACAATATAGACATAAGTAGATAATACATAGGGGTCAAAAGGATGGTATGGGCCTCGAGGGGGGTCACTACATGCCATCAGGCGCCTCTAACAAAACTTTGAGCGGATTGCCCTCTGTATTACATAAGTCCCATGTCACACCTCCTCGTTTGGTCGCCCTGGTAACACTCCAGCAGCTGAGTGACTGTGGCGAATTTCCAGCGCCCTGAAATATCTGGGATGGCTGGGGGGGAAGGAAAACCCCGACAGAAAAGCACTGGCCCTGTGAGGCTCTGGGAGTGGAGCAAAGGGCCAACAACTCGATCTCAAAAAAGTTATTTTTCTATGTACAGTGTTATCTGTATATTTGTTTTTTGTTGGCTTTTTATGTGGAGCATTTTGGTCATCTGAAGTTGTTTTAAATGTGATACAGAAATAAACTTGAAATGAATTAAAAATAATCTCCTCAGATAGACTTCGTTGCTGCCCGACACACCAAAGTAAGTAAAGTAATACAGAGGTAGCGTAGAATGAAACTTCAATTTTATACTGGGTCAACAACTACAACTTTTTCTTTTAACTTTTATACAGAAGTGGCTCCGTCATGGTCCTGACCATAGACTGTATATATATAAACGGACATAGCTAACCTGTTAGCTGCTGCGTTCCAAACAGGAAGTGAGCATGGGCGCGCTTCTGGCTCCATCGACTCTGACTTCACTTCACTTTCTATTGAAAAACTGTGGCCCCTCTCTTTTTATGTCACTATTGTGTCCGAAACTCAAGAAATGAACATTAACAACAGACAAATCAGGCGCCTTCTTTCACCGAGGTTGCTCTGGCTAGTGTTAGCAACAAGTTTGATTGACAGCATTGGTCAACGCCCGCCCCCTGCCAAACCAGCGGTGCGGGCGGGAAGGGGCTTTACCTTTAACAGCCTCGCTCCAGATTGGCTCGTCGGTTGCTATGATACTCGTGGTCGGAATTTCAAGTATGGAACTCGGCTACAAATTGGCCCTTATAACTGCTCTAGCCTCGATGAGCTTCATTTGACTGGAGCCGAACGCTATGGGTGACGTCACACTCACAACAGTTTTCAGTTCTCTACATGTTACTGCAGTTCTCTATACAACAGTGTTTTATCTCAAGTGGATTATGAGACAGAAATCCCCCTCACAACGTTCTTATGTTCATGTAATCTCCTTGGACATGTTTACTGATGCCAGCCCTTACAAACTGGCATGTTGCTCTTTTGCAAATGTGTCCCCCAAGATAGCGCTCCCATACCAGGCTCATGACAGCACTGATTTCCCCTGGGATGTATTAGAAAAGATGAGATTGGTTCTAGTCCCCAGAGTAATCCAGGACCAGACCAGGTTCTACAGGGGGACAGACAGGTGCTATGAAGCCTTATTTCTCGAGTTCAGCCTGGCGTCACTCTGCAGATGCTGTTGGGGCTGGAAACTAAAAAACAAAAGCATCAATCAAAGTGTGACAGTGGGTAATCTTTGGAAAACAGCGCGGTGATAAGGTGCTGCCAATGAAATGCACAAACGTGGGAACTCAAGATCATGAAACAAAACCAAATATATCTGAGACGGGCCGTAGACTTTTGCAATGAGGTCTGCAGAGGAGAGCTATTATGACGCGGAATTAAAACAGCAACACAGGAAGAAGCAGGACGCCCTACCGAAACTGACATATCCATCTATCTATTTTCTTCCCCTTATCTGGGGCCAGGTCGAGGGGCAGCAGTCTAAGCAGGGACTCCCAGACTTCCCGCACCCAGGACCCCAAGGTGTTCCCAGGCCAGTGGAGAGACATAGTCCCTCCAGTGTGTCCTGGGTCTTCCCTGGGGCCTCCTCCACTCCTCCTCTTGGTTATATGATAAGATTTAAGCCGTAAAAGATTGAATGAATAACTTGTATGACTCATTACAGATTCAAACTAACGACTAAAGTGTTTCATTCTGCTGTTTATTTATTGCAGCTCATGATTTTTAACAATATTGTAGATTTAGAATAGTTTTTGTGGTTTAAATCTGCTCTTGGGTTTTTGTGACAGTGGTATAAATTAGTTTCAGTATTATCGTTTATTGTCTATATTCACTTCGGCGATATATCGAACTTCAAAATGTGTTAGCGTCACAGGCCTATCCAGGAGGCATCAGCAACAGATGCCCGAGTCACCTCAGCGGCTCCTCTCCATGTGGAGGAGCAGCGGCTCTACTCCGAGCTTGGAGAAATTTAAATATTTATCTGAAAAAAATCTCATTCCCCGTAAGGAGTATCAACACTTTTGACATCACTCGAATGCTGGTTTGGATTCAAATCTGTAGGTAGGCCTGTCACAATAAAATATTTTGAAGTACAATATATCGCTGAAGAAAATATAAACGATAAACGATAATATTGAAAATAATTTAATAAAATGAGCTGCAATAAATAAATAAATAGGAAATTAAACACATAATTAAGAACTTAGTATCTATAATGACTCCTTGGTTATTTATTCAACCCTTTACAGCTCAAATCTCACTGTAGCACAAAAAATAAAATAAAAAAATGATATAGCACAGCCTCGTATATACACAGACACACAGGATTTGAACTGCCAACCTTCAGATCAGAGGATGAGGACTCTACCAACTGCCGCCCCAAGTAGATTAACTCTAGTATATGAGTGTGGCTCAGTTGGTAGAGCATTTGTCCACTGATCCGAAGGTTGTGTGATTCCAGCTCCCACAGATGAATGCTTTCGTTGTGTTCATGGGCAAGACACTTAACCCATCTCGCCCCCAGTGTCTGTGTACACTGGTGTATGAATGTGTGTGTGTGAACGGGTGAGTGGTTCCTTGATGTAAAGCACTTTGAGTCTTGAAGGTGGAAAAGCGCTATATAAAAATGTGACCGTTTACATGATCAAACACATGGCCTTGTATTTGATATTTGATATGGTCATTTAGACATTGGCCAATTGTAATTTTGATACCTTTTTTTTAAACCAGTAAAAGGCAGGCCACACACCCTTCCTTCCAAAACTTAAAATTTTCCTGTACTAATTAAGCTCTTCATCTGTCATGTGTCATGTGTGTTCTTTTGTTCTTTCCTACAGCTCCCTAATGGAACAAATCCAAAACTCCATGTATTTGCTTCCTGACCCTGTATTGTTCTTGTTCTAAACACATCTCCAGCTCGGGCTTCTCTGGGGAACGCTGTGTTGCCATTGTTTGACAAGGCCACACGACATCATACATAGTTATACAGAGGGAATATGCCTGTCCTATTTTGGGGGATCTCACTTGGCAGACCCAGTTTTAAACCAGGTTGCCAGATCCACTACCGACAACCAAACTTTGAGCCAAATTGGGGCTGAAAACGATTAAATTAGCCAAAGTCGTGAAAGAAGTTTGCTAAGAGCTATTTTTGAAGGAGTCTTGTATAATTGGTCAAAGCAAATGAAGCAGATCTTTGTCCTGGGTCCTCCACATGATAGTCATGGTGGATGACAGAAAAACATTGGAGACAGGGTAAACAAAAGTAGACTTGCTCACGATATGGGTTCAGACAGGGCCAGACGACACCGCACTTCAAAATAATACCAAGAGAATTCTATCTATGGAAAGAAAACAAGGTAATATCATAGACTGTATATATAAATGGACATAGCTAACCTGCTAGCTGCCACATTCCAAATAGGAAGTGAGCATGTGCGCACGTCTGGCTCCATCAACTCTGGCTCCAATTCACTTTCTATTGAAACACTGTCACCCCTCTCTCTGAGCTGCTGCTGTCAGGCTCATCACTTTGGTCTTAAAATGTTCGTATTAACCCGCTCTACATGATCCTGGTATTTCGATTCCGCTATTGTGTCCATAAATCAAGATATGAACATTAATAACAGACAAATCAGACGCCTTCCTTCCCCGAGGTCACGTGTGCGCATTACCGCTAACGTCAGAAGCACTTGCGATGTCCGTGTGCTAAATGAGGTCTTAAGCTTCACTCATAAAAGGTGAGAAAATAGCCGTTTACTTTCCATAACTTAGATTAAAAAGATGAGAAGCACCGGAGGAGAGAAAGAGGAGAGAAGGTGAGGAGCTGAGGCTGGATCAGAGAGAGAGGGAGGGAGGGGGACTGCTCACACAGAGACAGAGGGAAGGAGACGTTGGACTTTTGTGCAGATTTAAGTCAAAACTTGTGAAATACAAGGACACATGAGGAGACAAACAGAGACTGGGGCCCTGAGTCTGAGCTTTAAACAAGAGAGCGGCGACTCCTCTTCATCACTGACACACGATTGGCCGCAGACCTGTCCATTAAAACGCGCTGGCCTTATCATCCAGCTCGACCAAAGTTTAGATTTTTGGCACAGCTCTACAACAGCTGGTTATTAACTTTTACATAATTTCTTTAAAACTATCTAAATAAAACCATAAATGACACTTCAGTCCAGCTCCTTCTCTGAGCCGTGACAGATGGGCAGGAAGAGACGGCCGAGAGCTGCTCACTGTCTGTTATCCAAAGTTTTTTACCTCAAATCTCCTCAATTTACACGCTGACCAAAGCTGACCACGAAGATTCCTCCTACTTTTTGAAACGCTTGTGAAACATTAAAAGCGCTGTCCCTGATTTTTACTCACCGTGATAGGTTTATAAGCACATTTCACAACCTTCAGAGGACAGAGCAGAATTTCACAGTCATGGCACAACAGCCAGAATTACTTCCCGATTCGCAGTCAATAAAAACACTTTATATGCCCAATTAGGCCTGTCTCGATAATGACTACATCGACTTATCATTCTATATATGAAAGACGGAACTGTATATTTGGGGTCAGTATTTATCATGTGTACTTTTTCTTTGCACAACTGGGAGTTTTTTGGTTATTTTTTGTCTATATGATAATATTTAACCTGTAAAAGTTTGAATGAAATATCTTGTATGACTCATTACAGATGCAAACTAACGACTAAAGTGTTTCATTCTGCTGTTTATTTATTGCAGCTCATGATTTTTAACAATATTGTAGATTTAGAATAGTTTTTGTGGCTTAAATCTGCTCTTGGATTTTTGTGTCAGTGGCATAAATGAGTTTCAGTGTTATCGATTATCGTGTATATTTACTTCAGCGATATATCGAATTTCAAAAAGTGCTATTGTGACAGGAGTATGGCTAATTTGATGCAGCGGTCTCATTTTGACCCCAAGAGCTGCTTCTACAACACATCTGTACTGGGGCAAAGCCAGTGGTGGAAGGTAACAAAGTAGAATTTTAGGTATCTGTACTTTACTTAAGTACATTTTACAGTGGATATTTTTAACTTTTACTTCACTACATTTGAGAGCAGGTATCTGTACGTTCTACTCCACTACATTTTTGAACAGGACTGAAAAGTAAAAAGTACTTTTGATATGATTTGAGGCGTTATTTTTACCATGTTCGTGGGAACATCCTGACTAAGGTTTTCGAGTTCAAGCTTCGGCTTTGAACAAAAATAAATACACAAAATTCATGAGAAAAACGAAGAAACTGATTCGTATTGTTACTGTTGAACAAAATATGCATCATTTTTAATCTATATCCCTACTTTTAACACTTGTGTGAAATACTTTTACTTTTTACTCTTAAAGTAAATTTTTAAACAGGTACCTTAATACTTTAACTTAAGTAGATTTGTTCATGTGATAGTTTTACTTTTACTTGAGTAACTTTTTACCTCTATATATGTTCTTACAAAATTAGTACTTATTCCACCACTGGGCAAAGCAAACTGTACTTTACAATATGAAAAAATGGATACAGCTCCTTTAATGCCCACTCCTTATAATCCAGACCATAGCTCTACCATCAACATTTCTATCAATTTTCCATGAATATATAGTCACTTCTGTTATCTCTATAGCGTTGTGTTCATATCGCCTCCTGGCACTATACCATCTCCACTAGCGTCTCCCTTGTAGTTTGACATTGCCACACTTGGAGGACTTGTGTGTAGTAACGACGCTGTTGGCTCTCCTGAACGCCCTTCACTTGGCAGCTTCACATCTCAGCACTTTTCTCCAAACACATAAAAGCTTCTTCATCCCAAGAGATACATCCGCTGTCAGACTTTTGCTCTGTCAAACGGCGAGGAAGGAGATGGGCGTCAGGCGGCCATCTTGTGTTCTCCAAACATTCCTCTGGACCTGGACTTTCAGATATGCCTGTCCTGCTTCATGATATAGACTACAGCAGGTGTTTGTGTGTTTAATGCAAAAGCTACATCAAAGTAACGGATTATAAATACTCATGTTACTGGAAAAGTTTCTCGTGACCATAGGCTGTGTATATAAATGGACATAGCTAGCACGTTCCAAATAGGATGTGAGCATGGGCACGCTTCTGGCTCTGACCGATATCAGATCCATCAAAAGTTTCAATACCGCCGCGTATCCCTATTAAATCCCTATTTGGAATCTCATTTTCAGGGAAGTTCTGGATGAATGAGGATGAAACCTATGCAGACACAGGGAGAACACGCCAAAGGACAAACCCAGGGCCTTCTGGCTGTGAGGTTGAAGGTCTAACTGCTGTGCTACCTTGTTTCCAACAGCTGTTTTACTGCAAACTGAAAAGTCTTCTACTGTCCCACCCGCATTAACAAAAATGCTCAAAAGTGATGATAATATTGGCTATATCCACCTTCTCTCTCTCTTTCTCTCTCACAGAAAACATTTTAGTTTGACAATATGTCACTAAAATTAAGGACTTTTTTATTGTAATTAACACAATAATGGAAAATCACTCTAGTCCAAACAGCACACAATATTTTTCACTCTTTTGTTTAAACCAAAATCACAAAACAGTGAAACAGACAAGCAGATTAACCAACAAGTGAATGGAGAGCTGGTCTAAGCCAGGTCTAAACCAGGTCTAAACCAGGTCTAAACCAGGTCTAAACCAGGTCTAAACCAGGTCTAAACCAGGTCTAAACCAGGTCTAAACCAGGTCTAAACCAGGTCTAAACCAGGTCTAAACCAGGTCTAAACCAGGTCTAAACCAGGTCTAAACCAGGTCTAAACCAGGTCTAAACCAGGTCTAAACCAGGTCTAAACCAGGTCTAAACCAGGTCTAAACCAGGTCTATACTAGGACTAAACCAGTACTGAATTCTTGACGAAAACTAAACAAGGATCAAACTCATGTCAAATTCTTTCCCAAAATTAAACCAGGAATAACCAGGTCTGAACCAGGTCTGGTTTAAACCGGTCTAAACCAGGTCTAAACCAGGTCTATACTAGGACTAAACCAGTACTGAATTCTTGACGAAAACTAAACAAGGATCAAACTCATGTCAAATTCTTTCCCAAAATTAAACCAGGAATAACCAGGTCTGAACCAGGTCTAAACCAGGACTAAACCAGGTCTAAATGAGGTCTAAATGAGGTCTAAACCAGGTCTAAACTAGGACTAAAGCAGTAACCAAAACTCCCAGATAATGTCCAAGTCTAAATTTCCCCATGATGCTCCGGGGTATTAGAGTTATTCAGACATGATTTATGAATGGGAGCAGTGACAGGTGAGATTGGGGTTGGCTGACAGCTGACGGGTGCCTCCTGATGCACCTGTCAGTCAAACGCATTCTCCTCAGCAGACAGGCTCTCCCATGAGGACACCTGCAGGATCACAGCCCAATATAGAAACGCCGGCGCCATCTTCTGCTAATCAGGGTTAAGTTCAGGGCGAGGCTCATTCTTATTTTAATCCACGCTAAGTAATTACTGCCATGGAGTGAATAACAGATGGATACTTAGAAGACTTCTTGTTGAAATACTTGAGATAAATCATTGGAACTGACAGATAACAGTGTAAATGTCACCTCAGCGTCAGAATAGTTGGCCCAAGCAGAACAGTGGTGGAGTTCTAGCTTTGTTGGAGTCCTATGAAATATGCTGTGTTTTTGGGTGGGAGGCATCGA
This sequence comes from Periophthalmodon schlosseri, assembly GCA_000787095.1. NCBI lineage: Eukaryota > Metazoa > Chordata > Actinopteri > Gobiiformes > Gobiidae > Periophthalmodon > Periophthalmodon schlosseri. The sequence goes on from KN472788.1 coordinate 25,874, forward strand.
CTGTATAAAAGCTCATCGAGGCTAGAGCAGTTATAGGGGCGAATTTTGAAGCCGAGTTCTATATTTGGAATTCCGACCGGGAGTATCATAGCAACCAACGAGCCAATCCAGAGCGAGGCTGTTGAAGGTAACGCCCCTTCCCGCCCCCATCGCTGGTTTAACAGGGAGCAGGCGCTTAGCAACGCTGTCAATCAAACCTGTTGCTAATACCAACGGGAGCGATCTCGGGGAATGAAGGCAGCTGATTTGTCTGTTATTAATGTTCATATCTTTGTTTACAGACACAATAGCGAAATAAAAACACCAGGATCATGTAGAGCGGGTTAATACGAACATTTTAAGACCAAAATGACGAGCCTGACAGCAGCAGTTACAGAGAGAGGGGCCACAGTTTTTCAATAGAAAGTGAATTGGAGTCGATGCAGCCGGAAGCGCGCCCATGATCACTTCCTGTTTGGAAAGCGGCAGCTAGCAGGTTAGCTATATTCATTTATATATACAGTCTATGGAGGGAGGGGGCATCAATTTATCCAAAATAGAGAGATTTTTATGTGCCTATGACCAACAACTATGTTCCGTAATTAAACTTTAGAAACTCAAGTCGTCTTACATATAAAAACATCTAAATATGTTAAAATATGGTGGTATCTGACTTGCCTTGAACCAGAAATCTTTTGGTTCATTAAAACAACAAAGGTAAAAACTAGAACTACTTATTATTTTACACCTGTCATGATGACACATTTTGAAGTTCGATATATCGCTGAAGTAAATAAAACTCATTTATGCCACTGACGCAAAAACCCAAGAGCAGATTTAAACCACAAAAATTAACTATTCTGAATCTACAGTATTGTTAAAAATCATGAGCTGCAATAAATAAACAGCAGAATCAAACACTTGAATCGTAAGGTTTGTATCTGTAATGAGTCATGAGTTATTAATACAAACCTTTACAGCTTAAATCTTATCATAGATCTAAAAAACATACCTAAAATGTCCCAGTAATGCAAAGAAAAAGTACACATGATAAATACTGACCCAAAAATTAACAAGTCGATATAGTGATTATAGTGACAGGTTTAGCTGTGGTCTTCCCTGTTACATGCTCTAAATATTGGAATATTGTTTTTTTTTGTTATAAGATGATTAAAATGACATGTAAACAGCGGAATATTGTTTTTTTTGTTTTTATCGGAATATTGTTTTTTTTGTTATAAGATGATTAAAATGACATGTAAACAGCAAAATCATTTAATTTCTTTCTGATCTGGGTCCTTCTGAAACTCACACAGATGTCATGGTTTACATTAGAAATAGACCAATATATCGAGCTGATATTTAGACTTTGTAGCGTATCCACTCTCGGCCTTAAATCTCCAGCAGAGAGCGATATTAGCGATATAGCTTTATTTAAACACTTTAGTCCAGAGGGGGCGCTGTAAAAATGTGACCAAACTGCTCTCGTATCCAGTTTGTAGTAAAACAAGGTCGTGGATGGGTTTGTACTAAATTCAAACTGGAAAATTTGGGTAAAATGACCAAAATTCGACATACATATATGATTTAAGTCTTAATCAGTGTTGTTACATCAGCCCTGTGATGTATCAGACTGTGGGGAGCAGGATGTGGGACAGGCACATGTTTTTGGCAAAGCAGCGAGCTGTCCCAATTCTGGAAAGGTGCAGATAAAGAAATGGGGAAAATATTGGGGTACGACTTGCCAAAAATCTGTTCTATATTTGGGACATATAACAGGGAAGGTACACCAAAACAAAAGCCATCACACGTAAATGGTATAAGCAGCAACCACCACCAACGATTTACAACTGGAGGGAGACCGGTGAAGAAATGAAGACTTACATATAGTATTTTATAAGGTTGAAACAAGCAAAGGATTGTGAGGACTGCTGGGAAAAGTGGACAGTTTATCTGAATGACAGCTGACCATTTGCTCTGTGTACGTCTTTGTTTTGTTCTAATATGAAACAATAAATTATAAGTTAAAAAAATAAAATAAATTCTGTTAAAAGGTCCAGAAATCAGGTAAAGATCAGATTTTGGTAAGTATGTGAACATAGTCAAAATGGTACCATGGTGTTCTTTTAATAATTCTACTGTGTCTGTAGATATGCTTATAAATAAAAATACATAAGCGAACTGAAGAGTCTAAAGCCGCTCTCAGCTAGTATCCAAATCCATATGTCTCTCAAATTAAGTATTTTTATTTTTTTTAAACTGTAATTAACACATTTAATGAAAAACGGCTCTAGTCCAAACTGCACACAACATTTTTCACTCTTATTTAGACCAAAATCACAACAGCTCGAAACTGTTGATGTAACCAACAGAAAGTTACAAAACAGTGAAAACAAATTAACTAACAAGTGAGAGCTGCGCCACAGCGCCCCCTGGCTTTAAACCCTAATCTATTCGGCTGTGTCTCCCAATTTAACTAAATCAGAACTAAACCAGGTCTAAACCAGGTCTAAACCAGGACAAAACCAGGACTAAACCAGGACTAAGCCAGGTCTAAACCAGGTCTAAATCATGTTTAAAACCAGGACTAAACCAGGTCTAAACCAGGACTAAACCAGGACTAAACCAGGACTAAGCCAGGTCTAAACTGGAATAAGCCAATACTACATACAAATTAGGATCGTGCCTTGATGTGGTTTTGAAGTCCTCAGTCACATTAAAGAGAAAAGTACCAGTTTATGAGGCACCTGCACGCTTCCAAACGTCATCATTTTCTTTGGGCTCCCCCTAGTGGCGTGAAGGACCCTTTGCCTGTCCTTAATGCCCTTCAGAACTCTGAAACTGTTCAGCTCCTATCACAACACCAGTTCAACAAGTTGTTCTGTTTTTGTTTTGTTTTTTTTCATGTTTTTAAAATCACAAGTTCATTTTAGAAAGTTTACAGCGGGCCAGAGCATTTCTTCACTTTCCTAATGCATTCCTGACATCCCAATTATTCACTGCGATGAGTTTGTAAGTACTTTTCTCACATGCAAACAGCGCAGCAGCCGCACTGCATGGTCCACAAACTCCAAAAACGCTTTAGAATTAGATGCAGACAGCATCATATATCTGTACTAGGGAAAACAAAAGTTAACTTTATTACATAAAAAATTTGGTATAGCCCTTTTAATATTTCACAAGCCACTTTGGGTCCAAACTTTACTTATTTAAATTGCAAGACCAACATATTTCAAAACATCCATAGGGCTTTAGTAAAAGAAAAATATAAATTCTGTCAACTGGACAAAAAGTTGTAGGAGTGAAGACGTTTGGCTGCTCATCCAAGTCGCTTCTTCAGTTCTGGTCAGATACTGGTGGACACTGACAATAAAAACACTTATGTTTACAGTTTCTGTTTGTTGGATGGGTCTATTGAGCTAAACTAAGTGTGCACTGTGCCTGAGACCTACTTAGCATAATCATACAAGCCACTAATGAGTGATTTCACACCTATTTTCACACCTATCACTCCTACAACTTTTTGTCCAGTTGACAGATTTTATATTTTTCCTTTTACTATGGATCAGACCTGGACGACTGAGGGATTATACAGACATCTATAGGGCTGAACGACTTATGTAACGTTTTATGTGATGTCATATCATTAAAATAATAATGCGGGTTTAGCGTCTTGCCCAAGGACACAACGACAGAACTTGCAGGAACTGAGCAGGACTTGATCCTCTGACCTTCCGGTTGGTGGACCCCTGTTCTAACCACTGAGCCACTGTCGCTTTAAACACGTCTTGAAGAATGAACAAAAATAATCGATCCTCTGATCTTCCGGTTGGGGGAACCACTGTTCTAACCACTGAGCCACTGTCGCTTTAAACACGTCGTGAAGAATGAACAAAAATATATAAATATGAAATGACAAACTAACACAAGAATCACATTTCAGAGCATGTTTGTACAGATCTAAACTGCAAGATTAGATGTTTTTATGCAGAATAAGACCCAATGGAGACACAGGGAGGGCATCTGACACACAGGGAGGGCATCTGACACACAGGGAGGGCATCTGAGACACAGGGACATTTCAGCACACGTTTGTACAGATCTAAACTACAGGGTTAGCCGTTTTATGCAGAATAAAACTTACTTCAAAACACTTCAAAAATTGCAGCCTTTGCGATTTGCCAAATTCATTCAAATTGCGATTCACCTTACAGCCCTGATCTGTGTAGAAGTGAATTTACAGGTTATTTCTTGGGCAAAATGTGATCAAATCCATAAATCCCCATCATGAAACTCTTTTAGGACTGGAGCACTTGGTGAGTTTGAGCGTTTTGTCCTTCTCTTGGACTGCATCCTCTCTGCTTTATAAACCAGGACTCTGCCGTTCTCTACATCTTCTCCGGTGACAAGTGTGAAATTGAAGATTCTATAAAACGTCGGAACCATCGGGAGAAAGGGTCTGTCGGCGTCCACGAGCACCTGAGCCCATTCCGACGCCACTGGACCCAGGTAACGTACAGCTCAACACATGAAAACAAATATGGTTATATCTGTGGGTCAGGACCAGCTCAAAATAGTGTAAAGAAACGTGTTACTTTCTGGATTGAAAACAGAATATAAAATAGAGAGGAGCACGGATAAAGCATTTTTGTTGTGATGGGTCCCGTTCAAAGTTCACATTAGCAGCTTAGAAACAGGTTTGACTGACAGTGTTGCTAAGTGGCCGCTCCCTGCTAAACCAGCGGAGCGGGCGGGAAGGGTCGTTACCTTCAACAGCCTCGCTCCGGATTGGCTCTTTGGTTGCTATGATACTCGTGGAACCTGGCTCCAAATTCGCCGCTATAACTGCTCGATGAGCTTCATTTGACCGGAGTCAAACGCTATGGATGACGTCAAACTCACTTAGTGCACTTCTTTATACAGTCTATGTGGCCAATAATATCTAATACAGATGAGGGGAGATAAAATACAGTGTTCTAATACAGTAAGTTATTGGGTTAATTCAAAAATAGAAATCATCAGGTTCAACATTTATACCTTTATGATATTTCATGGCAAAGTACAATGTAATCAATAGGGAAAACTGCCTCTAGACCCCCCATCTGGGAGTATGATCATCATCACATTCTCGAATTTGAAAGTGCAAAACTGCATTCAAAACGTCCGCCCCTATCTTAATAAGTTAAAATTTGCATCCTGCCAGCTGTAATCTGCAGTCCTAAAATGTTTACGAAACCACAGAAGCTTGAGTTAGCGTTTTCCAGTACGCCACGTTTATATAGAGGAACATAACTCCTCCACCTTTGCCGCCAGCACCACTTTGCAGCCTCATATTTCATACTTCTGCTAAAGCTTCAGAGCAAAGCAAATGCAAGCAGACACCTCTCATCCCTGGACTTCTACAGAGCCATGGACATAACGTCATTTAAAGTTCGCTCAAATGCTCCGGGACAGCCCCATCCAGGCGTGTCAGTGTTGCCTCATGGGAGCAGACAGCAGAGAAGAAGCTAACCCCATTTCCCAAAACATGAGTCCTCTGCTGGGATGAGGCTGTGGACAGTCATCTGATGTACTGGAGTTATATGGAATGTGGTGGGAATGCTCGGATTTGTAAAGAGGAACGTAATTAACAAATCACAAACACTGCGGTTTTTGAAGTACCATCATTTCCTCCATAAAAAAACAAAATATTCTGCCTTATTCTGCATAAAAATGTCTAATCTTGTAGTTTACATCTGTACAAACATGTGCTGAAATGTCCCTGTGTGCCCTGTGTGTCAGATGCCCTCCCTGTGTCTCCATGTGGTCTTATTCTGCATAAAAAACTCCTAACCCTGTAGTTTAGATCTGTACAAACATGTTCTGAAATGTAATTCTTGTATTAGTTTATCAATTTATATTTCAGTCTTTTTTTGTCAGTTCTTCTGGAGTGTTTTTTTAAAATATGAACTTTGAACACAGTCCTTTTATTAAAACAAACTGCAAATATAACAGCAATTGCAAAGCTTGTCAGAAAAAGACAAGATTATCATCAAGATCATAACAAAATCACAAATCGATATTTTTTTCCCAAATCGTTCACAAACTCTTGAGAACAGCCCTGTCACGAAAACACATTTTGAAGTGCGATATATTGATGAAGTAAATATAGATGATAAACGATAATATTGAAACCAAACCATAAAATAGAATTATCCCCCCAAAAAGTATCCACATGTACAATACTTCAACCACGAGTATCATAGCAACCAAAGAGCCAATCCGGAGCAAGACTGTTGAAGGTAACGTCCCTTCCTGCCCGCACCGCTGGCTTAGCAGTGACCTAAGTTTAATGCCATACTGTGGAACATTCTAGGCAAAGCAATATCATCTTCAAATGCACAATACTGTTCAAAAATATGAGCTGTAAAAATGAACAGCAGAATGAAACACATAAGTCATTAGTTTGTGTAATTTATACCTTCTTCAGCTCAAATCTAATCATATTGCAGAAAAAATAACCAAAAAGTTCCCATTACTACAAAGAAAAAGTCCCCATGATAAATACTGAGCCCCAAAAATTGTTGTTCCTTTTATCATGTAATGAACAATACGTCGATATAGTGACAGGCCAACTAGGGAATCCATCTTGTTCAGCTCCAACTGTGAAAGGTCCCGCGCCACCAGAGGAAATGGACCAATCACAGGGCAGCACTGTGGTTTGGGCAGAAGCCAGCGCCCAACATGTGAAGATGCCGACAGACTTCAACCAATTTTAACAGAAATAATGACACGGGAGAAGCAGTTTGTGCATGTGTGGACAGGTAAGACATCTGAGCTGTTCTCTGAACTGGACTTAAACTAAAGTTAGACTTTCTGCTTGTTCCGCTGTTGTGGCGCTTCGACCAATCAGGGTGAAGTATTTGTGTGAACGCGCCAATCATTGGTTCCAATCGCTTTCAGAGAGCCGTCTGCAATCAGCAATCTGCCAGAGCCGGGTTAGTCCACACAAGGAATTCAATATCTTCTCGTGACCTTTGCCTGGTTTGTCCTTTTGGGCCTTTATTTCATCAGGACCTGGTGAGTCGTCCTGTTGACATTTCATAGTATTATTACAACCTTTATCACACAGAAGTTTGGGCGGAGGCGGCTCTGTGGACTGAAGAAGATACAAGGAAGCTGTTCTATTTTGAGGACTTTGGATCGTTCAAAATATGTAATTCATTCAATTTGAATAGTTAATTGCTATGGCAACTGTTCAGTCTGAAACCAGTGGATAAGCATAAACTCTTTGGCATTACATTTAAATGAAAACGTGACAAAGAACAGCTGAACAAGAGGACAGGATTTGTGCCGAGCAGCTGTCAGGAATATTTTAGCTAAATTCATATATTAAGCAAAACTTCAGTAATGGATCTATTACATTGTTGAGGCAGGTAGTAAAATGCTCAACAAAAGGAAGAAGCATAATTCAATTGCTGATATTTTGTTAATATTTTTTTAGGAAATGCAGGTGAATCAAATGTAAAAATAAAATATAAAATGTCCTCAAAATATGACACAGTAAAATATAAACAGTAGGCAGTAGTAGGTATGTGAGTGTGACGTCACCCATAGAGTTCGGCTCCAGTCAAATGAAGCTCATCGAGGCTAGAGCAGTTACAGGGGCAAATTTGGAGCAAGGTAACGCTCCTTCTGCCCGCACCGCTGCTTAGCAATGCTGTCAATCAAACGTTGAAAACGACCCAAGTTTAATGCCATACTGTGGACCATTCTAGGCAAAGCAATATCATCTTCATGGAGATAAGCAGTAGTCAAATTTCTTCCTCCAAAGTCTGAAAAAGCATGTGGTTTGGAGCAGAGGATGTTGCCCCCTTGTTTAAAAAGACCCAAAACATATTATTGGCAATTAGAAAAGACTGAATCTTGATCATGATTAATATTCTATTAAATTCACAGCCGTTTGCCTCTTTTCAAACCCCCACAACATCCGACCCACCACCATAACCTCTCCTCCCAGTGGGTCAGTGACTATGACTTTGCCCAGTGGAAGCATCTCCTCTCTAACAAACATGAGCTCATCTTTGGTGCAGTTGGGGTTAGGGGCAGGCCGTCACCAGTCCAGGGCCTGTGTGTTAGCCTGTGTGCTAGCCTGCCATCGCTAACGGCAACAACGGGACAAATGAGGAGTGACAGCTCCAAAGGGAAAACAAGGCCAACGCCAACAGAAGGTCTTTTGTAATATCACAGTGGGAACCAAGAGACTGGTAAAAAGAATCAGAATAATTTTGAAGTGGAAATGTATTTATGTAGACTATTGTATTTATTTATACAATATCTTTTATAATTACATTAAATTGTGGTATTTCCTGTAGAGTTGTCAAAAAACTGAGAGGCTACTAATGAATACCAAAACATTCACTTAAACTTAAGATCTCATTTAGAGCATGTGTTTCTGTTGATAATATGCACATGCTTTTAGGCTTAACCATAGACTTTATGAAGAAGTGAGGCTAGAGCAGTTACGGGGCCAATTTGGAGCCGAGTTCCATATTTGGAATTCCGACCACGAGTATCAGAGCAAGCAAGGAGCCAATCCAGAGAGAGGCTGTTGGAGGTAACGCCCCTTCCCGCCCGCATCACTGGTTTAGCAGAGAGCGGGCACTTAGCAACGTTGTCAATCAAACCTGTTGCTAACGCTAGTAAGGTGATTTGTCTGTGATTAATGTTCATATCTTGATTTACGGACACAACAATGAAATTAAAAACCCCAGGATCATGTAGAGCGGGTTAATATGAACATTTTAAGACCAAAATGACAAGGCTGACAGCAGCAGTTACAGAGAGAGTGGTGATGATTTTTCAGTGTAAAGTGAATTGGAGTCAGAGTCAATGGAGCCGGAAGCGCGCCCATGCTCACTTCATATTTAGAATGCGCGTTAGCTATATCCATTTTTATATACAGTCTATGGGCGTAATATATTTTACAAATTATAATTGTACAAATTATTGGTGCTATCAACACGAAATACGTTACAGAGAAGTGGTGATGATTTTTCAGTGTAAAGTGAATTGGAGTCAGAGTCAATGGAGCCGGAAGCGCGCCCATGCTCACTTCATATTTAGAATGCGCGTTAGCTATATCCATTTTTATATACAGTCTATGGGCGTAATATATTTTACAAATTATAATTGTACAAATTATTGGTGCTATCAACACGAAATACAAACTGTAGTGATCTCTCTGTAACTGCTGCTGTCAGGCTCGTCATTTTGGTCTTAAAATATCCATATTAACCCGCTCTACAGGATCCTGGTATTTTTATTTCGCTATTGTGTCCGTAACTCAAGATATGAACATTAATAACAGACAAATCAGGCGCTTTCTTTCCCCGCTCCCGCTAGCATTAGCAACAGGTTTGACTGACACAGTTGTGCAGGCGGGAAGGGGCATTGCCTTCATCAGCCTTGCTCTGGATTGGCTCTTTGGTTGCTATGATACTTGTGGTCAGAATTCCAAATATGGAACTCGGCTCCAAATTCACCCCTATAACTGCTAGCCTCTATTAGCTTCATTTGACTAGAGCCAAACGCTGTGGGTGACATTACACTCACTTTATACAGTCTATGCTAAGGACACAACAACAATTTGCACTAGACTAGAACCACTGATGCCAGCAGGGCATCTGGAGTACTAACCAGGCCCAACACTGTTTAGCTTCTGAGAGCAGATAAGATCAAGCCTTGACAAGCTGGTATGGGTATGATTCTTTTTTTTCCCCGTATCGCCCAGCCATACCCACTCACACATTCATAATAGGCAATGAGGATAAAGTGTCCTGCCTAAGGACACAACAACAATTTGCCCTAGTATAAGAGTACTAACCAGGCCAACACGGCCTAGCTTCTAAGATCAAGCACTGACAAGCTGATATGGTCACACCAATATACACATCTTTGAAATACCACAAATCCTTAGCTGGCAAAGAAACACAAGAAGAGGGCGCTACTTTGTATAATGCAAAAAAAAACATGGCTAGCTATCTTCAAAAATGCTAAATTGTAAAGTTGAGGCAATTTGAGCCCTTACACTACATGAGAACAAGCAGGGGAGTCGACAGGGAGGGACGAAGTGGTCTGTTGTCCCGGGCCCCAGGGACTTAGAGGTTCCAGTTCTGGGCTCCTATCTATTAATTTGTATTAAACGGGGGCCCATATAAGCCTTCTTGCCCTGAGCCCCCAAATTTCTGCCGATGAGCCTGAGAACAAGTATGGTGAAGGTGTATTGACTTTAAAAACATGGAGGAGCTTTATGGAATACAACAGTGAGAGACACAAATTTTAAGAGAGAGGCTGACAAAATGAACTGAAAGATCTGAACGAATCAGAACTCCTGGTATGTTTTTGCTACTTTAACACAGCAGAAAGCTAAAATGTTAAGTTAGCATAATATAGGCCCTTTAATAATGAATAATGAATGGCCTTCGGAGATGTGATGCATGCCCTTGGTTGACCTCGCTGTAGTAGAACATGAAGCAGGTTAGCTCACGGACGTATAGGTTTGTCTGAGATGTAGCGTTGAGCTGCGCAAAAAGAGTTTTCATCAATAAATAATGCCAGTGCAGTGGCTTTGATATGCATTAAACAAAGAAGTCACATACGAGCTACACAAGGCAGAACAGTGGGCAGAGTTTGAAGGAGAGAAAACCCAACTGATAGTTTAAGGAGCGGCTCAGACTTTCTAAAGGTGTCTTCAGCACAATTTTGTCCATTTGCGATTAAAATTACAAACTTATAATGTGCACATTTTAAATCACAATATTCATCTAAAACGACTTAATAAAAGAAACAAGTCCACTCACCTCCACGTTAGAAAACTGCGGTGTCCAATGGGAGCTGACGTCGGCGTAAACGTCATCGCAACATCGCCACTTGCTGTCGGCGCCCCCTATGGTCAGCTGCACATCGCACTAGCGAGCAGCGCATTTGTTTTCATTTGTACCAAAATGACTACGCGACGCTGCCGAATCCTACGAGTTTCACCAATTAAGAAAATAAAACTGGAGAAGGAAGTGCGTACGTCCCAGTGGGCGTGTACCGGCGGAGGTGAACACGGGGATTGACAAAATGGAATCTTGAAATAAGCGATTAAAGATTACTCAAACATGAATCACTCAAAAAACAACTTCAGGTGAGTAAACGGTGAAACAACTATAATATGGCTAAAAGCTCTGAAAAGTCGATTTAGAACAATAGGTCTGTTTTAATATCATTATAGTTTTGAAATTAGTATCGAGTATCGAAAATTGCTTTAGTATCGAATGAGAGTTTGACATTTTAGCATCACGACAACACTAGCTGAGATCGTAGTCAGGACAAACCAAGTCTCATTCTTTAAAATCTTAATATCCTCAAAGCCATTTCGTACCAAGGCATCAAGTGTGAGAGAGCAGTTTTAAATTCAATCAAAGACTTGCAGACTTGCCCGTGGTTGCAGCATTCCTCGTGTAAACTGGGAGTAATCGGCGAGTCCCTGCAGCCAACCCTCTGGTGTGTGTAAACAAATCAACAATGCCGTGACCTCGATGAGCAGTTTTTAAAAAAGCATTCAGTTTGGAGGCCAGACCGGTTCTTTTGTCAGAGACGAGCTGCTGCTGGAGAAGCCTCTGACCCACGGCTGGAGACACAATGAGGATTCAGGCTGGAGATGACTACTGCATATTTTTACAGTCACGGTACAGTCTGCTAATCACAACCATAGACTGTACAAAGAAGTGGACTGAGTGAGTATGACGTCACTCATAGCGCTCGGCTCCAGTCAAATAAAGCTCACCGAGGCTAGCAGTTACAGGGGCTAATTTGGAGCAGAGTTCCATATTGGGAGTTCTGAATGCGAGTATCATAGCAACCAAAGAGCCAATCCGGAGCAAGGCTGTTGAAGGTAACGACTCCCGCAATGCTGTCAGTCAAACCTGTTGCTAATGCTAACGGGAGCAACCTTGGAGAATGAAGGCGCCTGATTTGTCTGTTATTAATGTTCATATCTTGAGTTACGGACACAATAGCGAAATAAAAAACACCAAGATCATGTGTTAATACGAACATTTTAAGACCAAAATGACGAGGCTCACTGCAGGAATTACAGAGAAGGGCCGCAGTTTTTCAATAAAAAGTGAATTGGAGCCAGAAGTCCGCCCATGCTAACTTCCTAGTTGGAAAAATCTAGCTGCCTCCATCAGTATTAAATACTATTGGCCTATAGAATATTGGGAGGTCTAATAACGGGCAAAATAATGGATGCATTTTTAGGTAGTTAAGAAATCAACAAACCCTCTTTTCAACCTCTAAAAAGTTTTAAATTTGATAAAATACTTGCTAAATTAGCTAAACAAATTTTGAAATTACTTTAGCTGAACATAGTCTCTTCAAAAGTCAATGCTCCGGGATGTGTGTGAAATGTGGACTGTGATCTGAATCCTGATGAAACTTACAAATCTGATCTAAACATGAGTCAGTTTCTTTCTCCCACAAATCATTCTTAACATTAATTTACAGAAGGTAATAGACGTTTATCTGTCACTCATATCCCGTGTTCCCAGTACATTAGCGTGTTTATTACTGCAGCGCCGTGTCCCACCCCAGGCCTGTCTTTACACCATGAGTGAACACAAACAGCTCATCCGGGACGCACACATCCATCTCAGAGTTTTTACAGCTCAACAGGGTTCATCTGCACCACCCAACACCACCGAGACTGTGACGGAGTCTGAGGGAAGCACTGAGTATATGAGTCAGTGTGGTCAGCGGTCATTTTTAAATAGGCCTATCAAAAGTATCGAAAATCAGGTACTAAAACTAGTATGGAAACTAGATACTTATTTGAGCAGTTATTGATACTAAAAAAGTCCCATTCACAGGACAGAACTGAACCTTTAGAGAATGTTCTTGAGCTGGATCCATAGCCCGTATATATAAATGGACATAGCTAACCTGCTAGCCGCCCCGTTCCAAATAGGAAGTGATTATGGGCGCACTTCTGGCTCCACCGACTCTGGCTCCAATTCACTTTCCATTGAAAAACTGCAGCCCCTCTCTCTGTAACTGCTGCTGTCAGACTCGTCATTTTGGTCTTAAAACATTCATATTAACCCGCTCTACATTATCCTGGGTTTGTTATTTTGCTATTGTGTGTGTAAATCAAGATATGGGCATTAATAACAGACAAATCAGACGCCTTCTTTCCTCAAGGTCCCTCCCGCTAGCGTTGCTATGATACTCGCAGTCGGAACTCTGCTCCAAATTGGCCCCTATAACTGCTAGGCTTGATGAGCTTCATTTGACTGGAGCCGAACGCTATGGGTGACGTCACACTCACTTAGTCCACTTCTTTATACAGGCTATGACTGTATCAGAACAAGTATAAGACACATAGACTAGTACACGCCCATGGACCACTATGGAACCTAC
>KN472789.1:0-13814 GCA_000787095.1 Periophthalmodon schlosseri
TTAAAGTCATAATTTTATGAGAATAAAAGTAAGTAAGTAATTTTACCAAAAATAAAGTCGACATTTAATGATTTAGGGCTCGACACCGAATCAAAGCGAACACAGACTGCAAAAGACTGGCGCTTGGATGAATGAAAAGCTTAAATAAATGCCCATAAAGGATATCAAATTTTGAAATGCTGACATTTTACACATCCAATATGTTTGCAAGTTATTAGACAGATTGCCACTGCAGTTTAGCTGCCACCCTCCGCTCGTACGCATCAATCACAAACTGCTGGATTCCAAATTCTTTATGCGGAATCCATATTGTCCTTGCTGTTCCCCAGTGAGGGTCTGGAGCACTGCATACACCCCATATCAGTGGATGTTCCAGGTGCACTGTGTACATGAGCTGCCAGTGCCTGAGCGCACGGCTTCACAAGCCCGCAAACAAGTGTAGAAAGTTCAAAGTCAAGGGAATAGATTTGGCGAAAATTGCACAAAGACTCCTGCACCTGTATTTGGCTGTGGATCGAAGTACGGTCTTTGTCCTGCCCAGGAGCACTCAGCTACTGGCAGAGGCGCATGGGGATTAATGTTTAAAAGGCCAGCAATATAAAGCTCTACATCTATTGTACGTAGGTTTTTATTTAAGCTTTTAACTCAAATGAGGGCCATTCTTTTGCACAAGGCAAATTACTTTTCTGCATTTCGACATTGATGTCAGCCCCTAAATTTGGATAAAATAACGTTTTTACTTTGGATTTGACTGTTTACTGGATTTGAGTCCCTGGCGGCGTAGTGGGTTACTGATGGTAGCCTTTGTTACTTTGGACCCAGCTCTCTGCAGGTCTGTAGGTCTCCCTGTGTGGTTCTGGGATTTTTGCTCACCGTTCTTGTGATCATTTTGACACCACGGTGTGAGATCTTGTGTGGAGCCCCAGATCGAGGGAGATTATCAGTGGCCTTGTATGTCTTCCATTTTCTAATCGTTCTTGTGTCATTTTGACACCACGGTGTGAGATCTTGTGTGGAGCCCCAGATCGAGGGAGATTATCAGTGGCCTTGTATGTCTTCCATTTTCTAATAATTGCTCCCTGTGGGGAAGCTGGCCACTGTGGTCAAAGTAGGGGGCAGACTCAGAAAAATTCCCCAATTATCAACATTTATTTCAATCACAGTGGTAATGCGTGTGTTACGGCCCCAGGCCTCCAGCTCCTCCCACAGCCATATGTGTTGTCCCTGCTGCTGATCTGTTTCTGCAGGCAAGCTTTGAAATGACAGACCTCTCCTGCAATTGGACCCTTGCTCCCAAGCTGGCAGTTGATTGGCTCCTGGGCCCTGTGTGTGGATTGGTGCGACGCCCTAGAGCCTGGTCACTCCTGGGCCTTCACCTGCACCTGCCACGCCTTAAAAGGACCCGCTCCCTGCCACTCCTGGCTGCTGGATTGTGTCAGTGAACAGCATGCCACTTTTGTTCTGTGTCTGTGATTGTTGGGACGTTGTAAATTGAGACACTTGGTGTGAGACTGGTTTGCGTTTGTGAGGTTTGGAATTTATATACTTTTGTTTTGTTAGCTGTATTATTTTAAGTTTTATATTGAACTACTCTGCTAAGAGCCTATTTTGTAAGTTTTTATACCTTAACAATCTTTTTTAATAAATTATAACTTTAGTTTTCCAATTTTCCATCTTGTTTTGTTACTTCCCCTTTCCCTAGCTGAGCTGGGACGTAACAGCGTGGAAAATATATATTTACAAAAAAATAACTGCTCAACTTAAGCAAAAAGCAACAGAAATTAAGAAACTGAGGAAACAAACCCACATGTACTGATGTTCTCCTCGGATGTCTGACTTGCACCGCTTATATACCCCCCTACACAGGAAGCACCTCCCCCCAGGTATATACCATATTCTTTACAGGTGCTGTGGGTATAACTTTAGCCGGATCTCATACTCAACTACTTCTCAGGGCCTAAGTCCCTTAACTCAAAAGTGTTTAAAAATAAACTATAAACACTTAAACTTTGAAATAAAATACATAAAGTCATTGAAATAACAAAAGAAGAATCCCCTCCACATGGTCCACCCCACGACCACACCCAAGCCTTTAAAAATGGCCGACATAGGGCACGCCCCCTCTTTGTCTGGACCAGTGGTTCTTAACCTTGTTGGAGGTATTGAACCCCACCAGTTTCATATGCACATTCACCAAACCCTTTGGTGATGGCCAAGCGGGGCGTGTCATCACGAATCATCTGAGTCGGTTGCGTGTCTTGACCTCCGCCGAACCCCTGAGACTGACTCACCGAACCCCTAGGGTTCGATTGAAGCCAGGTTAAGAACCACTGGTCTGGACCATGTGGAGATTCAGGTAAGACTAGATGCATGTTGAAATGAATTGACTAAATGTAACCAAATAAAATCTCCTTTAAAGTAACAGGTGTAAGTGTGGTGTTTAAAGGTAGACTAAAAGACTAAACAAAACAAACCCGGGATAGTTATGCTTAGCTATTTAGTTGAATACTGAAAAAATTGTAGGAAATGAACAAATTTGTGAATAAACAAAATTAAGGTGATATTAACTTTGTCACACTCCCACAGTTTTCTTCACACCAAGCTGCTTACCTATTGCAGATTCAGTCTTTCCAGCCTGGTGCAGGTCTACAATTTTGTTTCTGGTGTCCTTTGACAGCTCTTTGGTCTTGGCCATAGTGAAGTTTGGAGTCTGACTGTTTGAGGTTGTGGACAGGTGTCTTTTATACTGATAATGAGTTAAAACAGGTGCCATTAATACAGGTAACGAGTGGAGGACAGAGGAGCCTCTTAAAGAAGAAGTTACAGGTCTGTGAGAGCCAGAAATCTTGCTTGTTTGTAGGTGACCAAATACTTATTTTACCGAGGAATTTACCAATTAATTCATTAAAAATCCTACAATGTGATTTCCTGGATTCCCCCCCACCCCATTCTGTCTCTCATAGTTGAAGTGCACCTATGATGAAAATTACAGGCCTCTCATCTTTTTAAGTAGGAGAACTTGCACAATTGGTGACTGACTAAATACTGTAATTCTTTTTTTTTTTTAAAGTGACCCTTATGCTCCGTCGTAGTACTGTCTAAAATTATACAAAAATGATCAAATAACAATATCCCAAAACCCAAAGTTATATAAAGCTAATACAGTATTGTGTTTTCTTCCAGGCAGCACTGAACATGCTCATCACTTGTGCTGCCGTTGAGCTGAAAAAGGATGAGATCTTGTGCACACTGCTGCACCCCGGATGGGTCCGGACAGACATGGGCGGAGCCAATGTGAGTCACTTCTATGCACTAATCAGACCAAGTAACTGACTTAAATAAATAAACACTGAAACTATACTTATTACAATTGTCACATGGCTTTAAGTCAGGACACGTGGAGACATGTAGTGACTTTAGTGATTGATTGGCATGTCCGGGAATGACAAAGCAAAAAAATATACCTTTTCTTTTTCACCTTCAGGCCTCAATAGACGCCCAGGAGAGTGTCCAGGGGATGCTGAAGCTGATGAACTCCATGACTGAGAAGCACAATGGAGTTCTGCTGGATTATAAAGGCCAGAGCATCCCCTGGTAGATCTGAGGCATTATCTTATCGGTGAATTGAAGTGATATATAAAATGTTTTAAATCATTAATTAAAATAATCTTTTCTATCCCGTGTCTTTTTTTCTGTGCTGAAAGACAAGAATAAATATAGTCTACATAATTAGTTTGCTGCAATGACAAAAAATGTGATCTTTTGATTAAATGTGCACTATGTAATTTTCCCCTTCTTTATGTAAGGTATAAAGTACCACTTTACTAGACCTTATCATAGTCTCAGTTTCTATTTTTATGTACAAAAATAATGTAAATGTTAATGGGCTGCCTACCTGTGCCAACAGAAATGTGCTTACTGGATAATGTGTAGTAAGGTGTATAATGTTTGTTTGTGTTAGCTTAAGTGTTTAATTTTACTTGTCATTTTAATGATCATTGTACAACAAAGCATAATTTCAAACTCCTAACTACACTTTGGAGGTTTAAAACTACTACTGAGCTGTTTTCCTTCTGTATCATGTGCTTTTGTCATGAAATGTATGAAACTAGCCAAACCAGTCAAATTTTTATAAAAACAATGGGCATTTCTACGAAATTCAGCACAAGAGAACATTGTATTGAGGAAATGATAACTGCAGAAAAATACGTAATAAGGAAATTATTAATTTTAAGATATATTTTATATACCATATTGCGCTTGTCCATTACAATATTTTTACATTGATTTTGTGAAGTCATAAATACAAACTACGACAAAGTGCACTTTTAGGCGGAGTTCAAGAGTTGAACTGAGGTCTGTAGGTGTGGTTTAAGCAGTGTAAATACTGCACTCTGCCAAAGTCTCAAGCAGTCATCGACTCTGCAAGAGGAGGAAAATGTCTTCTAAACCGATCAGCGTGTTAATAACCGGGGCCAACAGAGGCCTGGGTCTGGAGATGGTCAAACAGATGGTGGAGACCCAGAGTCCTTTGAGTGTGCTGTTTGCTTGTTGCAGGGACCCGGACGGACCAAGAGCTGAGGTAACTTGACATTTGATCTAGTGTTGAGATAGGAAAGGAATGCTGTGATACTTTAACTACAAAACATGATTCTGTTTTAGGGATTACAGGCTCTGGGAAAGAAACACCCAGACATCATCAAAATTATCCGTTTGGGTAAGTCTTTTAATACGAAAACTTTTCTATATCTTTCTAGCGTCTTGACACATCCACACAATATCAATATTGCAACTTAAACTGGGACAAATACCAGAACCAAACCAGGACTAAACCAGTACTAAATCAGGACTAAATCAAGACAAGTGTAAATGCACCTGTGGTTGCACATACCCATTTCATCTGCTTGTCAATATTGTCTGTATGTAAGTATGTTTTGAGACTTTTAGTGGTATACCACTGTTACATGTGCAAATGCTTAAATGAAAGATTGTATTGTTTATTGAATTCCTTAGATGCTGCTGATCCCAAGAGCATCAAGCAGGCGGCTCAACAGGTGGCCTCAGTCGTTGGAAAGAGCGGTCTGAACGTCATCATAAACAATGCAGCTATGGCAATTTACAGCACCTTTTTTGAGAGCACCCCAGAGCAGATGCACAACTGTTTCAGCACAAATACAGTTGGGCCTATGGTTATCATTCAAGTAAGAGAACCAAAGTAATCACAATGTATTTTTGTTTACAACTTTTTTTTAACGTTGTAATTTTACATTTCCAGGAGTTTATTTCTCTTCTTCGTGCTGCAGCAAAGGATTCTGGGACACCAGGCATGTCCTGTCGCAAAGCAGCCGTGATCAACATCTCCACTATTGTTAGTTCAAATGAAATTGCAAAAGAGTCATACGATAGATGGACCGTCCTGCCATACCGTGTCAGTAAGGTAAGTTCCTCTTTCAACCTCTTACCTATTTCTCATCATCAATAACAATACAATTACTATACTGTCTAATAGTAGGGGTTTCTTGTTTAATTTGGCGACTGCACCAATAACAGTGCAATCCATTAAAATAGGCTTGCTTGCAAATGTCTTCGTTGTTCTTTAAATGTTGTACAAATGGACTCAAACGTAAGTGCAGAAAGTCACCTTATGTATAGTCTAGTTTGGCTCACACTGCGGGTTTCTGTTGTTTTTGCAGCTATTAGATTGTTTTCTTATTATTATTATAGAGGATTAACCTGGCAAATCCAGAATGATATCTCTTTGCATTGGAGAAGGGTGTAATCTGGATGCCAGGCAAATAGAATTGGAAATCATAAATCAGCATATCTACAAAACAACCATTTATTTATAATTTATCTTCTGCTTAATTCTAATTGTATCTTTTTAGGCAGCACTGAATATGATGTCAGTTTGTGCATCTGTGGAGCTCCAGAAAGATGAGATCCTTTGCATGATGCTGCATCCAGGCTGGGTTCGCACAGATTTGGGTGGACCGGAAGTGAGTCAACACAACTAAACACAACTAAACATATCACAAAAGAATCTCAATCAATCACTCCCACGCACAAAGTGTTGACACAAGGGCTGGGGAGTAGATGAAGAACAGATATTTGGACTAGAGGTGAAGTAAGCTCCATATAATAGGTCTTAGTTGATTTTTGATTAATGTAGCTGTCAAGGTGCTTTTTCTACGACTATTGTTTTGTTTGTTTTTTTTAGTATGCATTCTGGCTTTGCAGGACCATTCCTAACTTGTTTGGGGCAAGTCCTTAGATCATCCAAGTTCATGCTTTATTATATTCAGAAGTATTTACAGTACAAAACTATAATTAGTTTGTTATTTTACAGAAATTCCATTTAATCAATTTAATTGTGGTAGGATCTCTAGTTTTCTCTAAACAAGCTGGAAGTTCATATTTCATATTTATTTATTGTTAATTATCAAATGAATTACTGTAAATAAAAAATATAAATATACAGTACTAAATAACCTTTGGACAATTATAAATGAGTTAAGTTATAACTGAATGTAAATATATTGTCTCTTGCATAGCTCCCTTTTGTTTAGTGACCATATGTATTCCTTGTTCGTGATTTCCCAGGGGGAGATAGACACTCATGAGAGCGTTGAAGGAATGTTCCGAGTGATGAACTCTTTGACGGAGAAGCACTGCGGAGCCCTGCTGAATTGGAAAGGCGAGACCATCCCCTGGTAGATTCAACGCTGTAGTTAATAAACAACTTCAGACAAATGAAATCAAAATATTTTAATTAATATTCTCTTAATTGTAACACATTTTAATCAAAAATAAAAATACAATAATTCTGATATTTGTTCTCCAAACGTAATTTGTCAAAGAGGAGGGATTATGCCCATACGGTATGTTAGATAGATCTATGAATTAATGTAAAATTGAGTAAGTAAATAGATGCAATTGTCCTTTTATATCACCAGGTGGCACTGTTCCACACTGCCACTTTGACAGGGCAGATTTTCAGGGGTTTGGGGTTCTTCCCGTTGATGTTGGCTCCGGGGCAAAAGAAAGGAAACATCTTTTGTGTGAAAAAGTCGTGAAATGTGTAGATGGTTGTCATAGTGATAGGGTTGGAGAATATGACCTCTCCTGCATCGTAATCCATCTGAACTCTGACCCGGGACAGTGGAGAGTCCAATGTTAGAGTGGTACTGGGTCTTGTCATGGCGGAGTACTCCCCTTCACAATAAGAGATCATCCAAAAACCTCCTTCAGGACAACCTGAAATCCGGCCTTTTCGATCTATGGACTCTCTGACCACGCCGAGCATCCAGTCCACCTTGTCGCCAACCTCCACCTCCCAGGCGTGGCGTCCTGAAGTGAATCCTTCCGAGCCCAGCACAAACACAAAGTGGCCAAAGCGCTCCGGGTTATCAGGCAGCTTTTTCACAGAGCCACCGTTGGAGACACTGGTCAGGTCTTTAGACAGGGACAGCCAAGAGTAAGCAGTGTTGGGGTCCAAGGTGATGGGGGCTGCAAGGAAAACAACATGTATGTATAACATTTTTAAGACTGGTTAATAGAATATAGAATAGAATGAATTTTAGAATTTTATAATCTGTTGGTGATTTTAATATTAGGAGGAAAAACAATTATCCAAAAAATGAATGGTTCACAATCATATCTGTATTGTTTTTGGTATATTGCCACTTTTTCATGTCATAGGAAAAAATAATGTTAAATAATGTTAAATAATTTTAATGTTCTCCATCCAAGAACATTAACATTAAAAATAATGTTAATGTTCTTGGATCGAGGGGCTGCCATCTGCTTGTGTCCATGGAGTTGCTATTAATTTGCCTGGAAATTCTACACTATGGCATTATAGTTATCTATCTCCATGAAGACAAGCAGATGCCACTACCAATTTAGAGGTAAGGTTTTTGTTTAGTTTTTTGGCAAAAAAACCCCAAAAACTCCTGTAATTGAATAAATGCAGTTAAAGACTGTATGCCACACTGTGTAAAATTCCAAGTATAATAAGAACATCTCCAAGTGGCGGATCCTCCACCGGGAAAAGTTACATAGTGGGGCTTTCAATTTGTGTTTCAAAAGAAGACACTGATCTTTGTGCCAGTTTTGGTTTTACATGAATCGTCAAAAAATGAAAAAATAAATAAATAAATAAATAACACCAATTCAAACCATATAGTTCTGACTTACCCTCCAGCTTAATACAATAAATAGCCCCTTTAGACTGAATGGAGCCTATACTTACTGTACTCAACCACATCCACCATCTTCTCCCACACGCGATACTTGAGAGAGCTGACGTGCTTGGCTACATTAATGAGGACACCTGGGATTTTCTCAGGTTCTTTGAAAGTAAGCTGTGCTCTGGAAAGTCAACAAGTAACTATAAATATAATAACCAAAATGTGAAAATGTATTGTTTAAAATAGAAAATGTATACCTCTTTCTTGTGCTGCTGTAATTCTGAAAGAAAAAATGAAGGAACACTGCTTATTTAACCAGTGAGCATCCAATTAATTGTTTTGAGTTAACTGAGTTAGTTACAACATAAGCCACCACTAGTAACTAAAAGCTCAAACTCCCTTCATTTACAATACTGTCTTTTCTTATCTCGGGGCATTGAAAAAACCTTGAAAACCAACCTGAGAATGCATTTGTTGGAACTATCTGACCAAAATTTAACAAGTCAACAGCCCTTAGATTGCTTGTAATAGTTTTATATTAACACTGAGATTTACAACCACAAGACAAAGTGATGTGCCCGAGGGCCCTGCATTAATAATGTCTAGATATGTGTAATCAGATTTATATGAATAATGATAAGCGCAAAGGGGTTTACAATGGATTCCACTATCACATAAGTAAGGGCAGGCAGTATGCAAATAAGAAGAGGTAAATTATGCCATTTGCTGCTTCAGAGAGTTCACACTTCTCTGTGATTGGTTAAATCTGCCTGTGACTCAGCATGACAGGGGGCTGGTCAATTTATGGGATTCAGTCACATGAATTTTTCCTGTACTGAAGGACTTTTAAAAATTCAAAAGACATAATACTTGTATATCAATTGCTACTTGCTAAAGCAACAGTTCCAACTTGTCATCACACGCCCATGACAGGAGGAGTTAGCAGTGTCTGTGTTTGACCATACAGCACTGAATCACTATATGATATCAACAAAATAGTATATTGGCACGTTTTTAATTATATCACCCCGCCTTGTCAATTCCCAATCTCATTTGATCTTGAAAGCCAAGCAGGGTTGGGCCTGGTAAGAACTTGAATGGAAAACTGCTGGGAATACCAGGTGGCAGGTCATTGTGTCCTTTAGCGAGACACTTCACCTATAGTATGAATGTGGTGTGTGAGTGAGTGATCGGTGGTGGTTGAGGGGCCGATGTTTAAGATTGGAATAAATGAGTGAACAAACTGTATTGCAACTTTGAGTGCCTGGAAAAGTACTGTGTAAGACAAATTATCATTAAACCCTTAAGAATGTCTCTCACTGACCTGTAGAAAGTGGGCGTCGCCTGCAGCCATCTCATTCTCAATGGCAATGATGGCGTGAGAGTAGGTGAGGATGTCCCTGGTGATACCCTCTGCCTTCCTCTTCATCTGCTCCTTTTTCTCCTCATCCTCCTGCTGCAGTGCAAACAGTCGGCTCTCCTCCTCTTTCTGTAGAAAAGCGCGAAGCTCCTCAAACTCCTGTCGGATCTGCTTCTCTGTCTCCTGTGTCTGGTTCTGACATAGAGCAGGTCAACGAGGTCAAAAGCAGGATTTAAATCACACTATTCTAACAATGCACATATTTTTACACAGGTATAGGTACATAATATACTGTCCACAAACACTCTAGTTCAATCATATATAAGGGAAAGTGTCTTGCTCAAGAGCACAGCCACGGAGGGCATTAGAGAGTGACCTGCCAACCTCCCAGTTAGTAACTGACCTGTTGTACCTTTATCTTTTCTATAGTATTATTTGTTGTTCATGTTAAACTTGAGTGTTCTTAGATTTTTGGACTACACTACAGCATTGAAACTCATTTCTACTGTAATTTAAAGTAATCTCATTCTGTATTCTTTTCTGTACATTTCCACAACAGTGGTTCTGATTTTGTTTGGAGCTCGTTTATTGCCTAACAGTGTGCTGCTGGTGTGTTTGTTGATACCTTTATGTGCACAGTTGTGTCATCACACTCCTGTTTGGCTTCATACAGGTAACGCAGGCTCTTCTTCAGAGGAATCAGCTCAGTCTTCAGCTCTGACTGAAAATAGATGTTAAATGCCAAAATGAAACCCCAAATATATTTTATGAGTTATGAAACTTTACTTTTTAAGTCATTTCTGATCTGGAGCTTCACCTAACAAAATTACCTAATATATAATGTGGAGAGATTACCTTTTTACCTCCACACATTTTAAAAGTTATTATTTTAAAAATATATAATTATGAATAATAAAGTAGCACAATACAGAATAATTTCCATATAAAACAGAAACAATGAATTACCTTCAGATCTTGAGCTCCCTCTTCCAGGGGGCAGACTCTGTGTCCAAGATGCTTTTTGGATGTGTGACAAACGCAGCACAAAACCTCGTGGTCGTTGAAGCAGAAGAGTTTGAGTACCTCTCCGTGAGCAGCACACTTCTCCTCAGGTGCGCCCTCTTTCTTTGCTCCTGTACGGGCCACAGCAGCACATCGTTCCTGCTCCTTTAGAAAAGTGTCTGCCACATTCTTCAGGGCCAGGCTCACAGTGGGCTCAGTCAGAGAGCACTTCCTCCTGCAGACGGGACACTCGCGTCTGGCTTTTTTCTTGTTCCAAAACTCCTGAAGACAAGACCTGCATAAGCTGTGGCTGCACTTGAGGACCACAGGGTCCCTGAAGATTTCACAGCAGACTGGACATGACAGCTCCTCTTCCAGCATGGAGCCCGAGTGAGAGGACACAGTCCGCGCCCTGAGAGCGGAGGCCACTTTCGGGGTCTGGAAAAGGGACAGTCTCCCAGGCTGAGAAGAAGCACGAGGTCTCAGTGCCATAGCTGTTGTCTTTTGGAACGATGGGATTCTTGGTTAGAGCTGTCTCTGATGGAGCTTTGCTCCTCTGTGATGGGTACGGAGTATTGTTTTTGACAAACCACTGTGTTATACACAAGCAGAGACTTGATGGACAAGTTTCTTTCTAGTAAATATCACCACCCCCTGTTCTCCTGGACTCAGTCTCAGCCAAAAGTCATGTTTACCTCAACACTTTTTAGACATTTTTCAGAGAAACTAAATAAATATTCAGCACATGTTCATATGGTTATTCAGTGTCTATGGAAACTGTGTGATGGCCCTGGAGATGACCCTATTGAAGATGACCAATGGTGCTATCAGGTTCTCCATCATGGGTCTTATTACATTGCTGCTAATGCCCGCTGACACTCAAAGTGATATTACTGTGTGGGTAATGCCATGTATATTTCAAGATGGTACTGGGGTAAAGAACAAACAGGTACAAAGATCTGCCATGTCACCGTTATTGTATTATAACCAGACATCGACAACAGTGTAGAATACAAAGCCATCAAAATAATGTGTTCTTCAGTGTTACAGTGTTATAGCATCATTTCCATTACATAATCCATGAAATCAAACAAAATGTAGTACAAAATAGTGTTTTGAAGTTCTGAATATACAGAGAGGGTAGTGAAAAGGCGACACCAAAATACTTTTGAGATGTATGTAATAGTAGATGCATAAACAATTCATAAACATTTTTATGAAGGAAAGTCACCATGACTCATAATGGAGGAAGATTGACATCAATCTGACCTCGTAACAGTGTCATGCACCACGATGCATACTTTGAACAAAATGTAAAAATGTGACAAAAGGCATTTTGAATTTAGACTGTTTTGCACAATAATCCCATTCTTAAACTTGGCATCCTTTAATACTGCTCACTCAAATGCTTTAAAAACATTAGAGTTCTTTCAACACAGTTTTAAAAATAAACACTGCTTCATATAAAATAACCTTTAAAACACAGACATTGTAACACACTGCTCCTTTCCTTCTGACCTTCATAAAAATAACAGTGATTCCCGTTAACACCTTCAAATCTATGGGAATGTGCTCCTGCCTTTACAGCAATGCACTGTGGACTTGACCTCCTCTCATCTTCAGCACTCCACTATGATCCCAGTGCAACCACAAATAACATTAAAAACAGCATAAACTAATAATGACAAAATATACCAGCACATGCATGGAACAACGTCACTGTATATTGAGGAAGTTGGGGCAGATGCCTTTTGCTATCCACCAAGGTACAGTGCTATCCCATTCACTTTTGTTTTTCAGCACAGTGCTACACAATGTGATGTTAAAAATATCAGATTTTCTTCTCAATCTAAAATATAACTGTGTGTTAGCCATTTTGTTTAATTTCTTCCATGTTATTTTCCTATCCGTCATCATTTGTGTCCCTGCCAGCGACGACAACAATAAAGCAAACAATTACGTGCAGGTTGGTCAAAGATTAATCTCAATTTGCCATTAGATTTGCGACAATTCTGGAAGACAAATAAAAGCATCTAGAAGTCATCACAGTAACACTCTCCTCCCAATAACACTTACAAAATCATATACTCTAAATAAAATAATAGGTAAACATAGCATAAAAACTAACAGAGGTGGAGTCTTAGTAGTGTTGAATGTAGTGGACAGATGTTGCTCCAATGAGGTTAAACTCGTCCAACCTTGGCGTCACCGATGGCCCCCCACACGTCGAAAACAAACTCATCTGGGAACGCGAAGTCTCCCAGGGTTTCATCTAAAGCCTCTGCAAACTCATCGGGGTTCTTTTTGTCCTTCCCCAGCTCTACCATGGTCGCCGCTGTGGGCACGCAGAGCACAAGCACATTATGTAGCGGGTGTAACATTCAATTCTGACATCAATACAAACACGCACTTACCCAACTCGCTGTCTCTGATGCCCATGTAGCTCTCCAGTAAGTCATCTACTTTCTCAATGGCTTTTTCCTCAAATGCAGATGGCTGTCAATGATAGTGGTAGGATACAATATTTTACTATTATGACTTTTGTGAAACAATACAACAAATAAATGATATACTGCGTTGTTTCTTTGTGTAATGATTAGTTGAATTCTTTGTTACCTGCCTAAGGACAAGATGGAAACTGCCATTGCTTATATTTGGCATATTTACAATCATTTGTTGCAGGGGTTCAATAATATGCACCGTCCCTACTAAATACATATTATACTACATATATTACATAATAAAATTAATCAATACATATTTTAAATGTAACTATTACTGCCTATTTCTTTTATACATTCACATACACCAGAACTAGAATTGGAATAAGAAAAGTCTTAGGTAGATAAATAAAACATTCATAATGTTGAAGCTCAATTGTTTAAATGTTGTCAATATTGCTTGCATTGCTTTCATTTATCAAGTCACAAAAAGCATTGCTGTACTTATTTCTTGTACATAAAGGTCACTCACTAGTTCCTCCACTGTAGCAGGACCCTTTGATCGCAGTCGCAGGGTTCCTCGACCGGTGCCCAGCTGAATCCCTGATGCCGATCGAGACCCTCCCGATCTCTGGCTGATCATATCTGGATAGAAATAATTTAATTTTTAGAAATTATAAAATCAAGTTGAACAAATAAGATATATTAAGAAATGAAAAGACATTGAATTTCCATAGTAAATAGTATAGTTAGTACAGGTTTAATCCGGTTTGTACCTACCAAAAGCTTTAAGTGGCTCAATCAGCCTGATGGTAAACTCTT
>KN472789.1:23310-51360 GCA_000787095.1 Periophthalmodon schlosseri
AGAACTGTGGTTATTACTGGTGCTCTGCAGCTTGGATGGCATACTACATAAACCATCCACTCTACACTCCACCCTGTGAGTGCTCATCTCAATGCACAGAATAAGACTGATAAGACTTCCATTTTTTTGGCTCTTTTATCTTTGTTTCTTCATTTTTTCGTCTTAGATTATGGTCAGCAACAGGTGAACACAGCTTTTTATATTTTCCTGGTAAGAATGAGATTATATTTATAAATCTTTGCCCATATTTTCAATATACACTTGCCTTGTGTAATATATGTAATTTTCCTCTTTTAACAGTTTTGTCAGTTGGGGAACTTTTCAATCCATGTTGCTCTCCGGAACCTCAAATGCCAAGGTAAACCAAAATTAGTATTATCCATACTACGAATGCTTCATGTTTGCAGTGTAACTGCAATACTGCAGTTTAAATGAGTGCATTGTTGATATACTCTTTCATAGGGTCAAAGGTTAAGAAAATTCCTTACCCGACAAAGAATCCTTTCACCTGGATTTTTGCCCTGGTCTCATGTCCAAACTACACCTATGAGGTAACCACATTCATGCTCTCTACAAACAAATAAAGAAATGAACAATTATATTAATCAGTAGCCTAAACATGATAGTGTTTCGATACTTTTGACAACCATAAAACTTTATACAGACTTTGGCTCATGAGAAAACATGTAAATACCTTAACTGTAATTTATAGTAAATCTTAAGTCACTGCACAAAGTGGGTTGGTGCAAAGGCCTATTATGACTGTGCCATTAGGCTACTGCTGGCAGTGTATTTCTATTGTTGAACATGTTAGTGTGATACTGCCACCTACTGGGGAACCATCTGCGCTCGTTCATTCATGTTTTGTGTGTAAACTTGTTGTGTGCAGCTGGGCTCTTGGATCGGCTTCACGGTGATGACCCAGTGTGTGCCGGTGGCTTTCTTCACTGCGGTGGCGTTCATCCAGATGACCGTGTGGGCCAAGGGCAAACACAGGAGCTACTTAAAGGAGTTCAGAGATTACCCCACTCTGCGCTCCTCCATCCTGCCCTTCATCTTGTAGAGCCAGGAACAAACAGTGGCCTATAGACCTCTTTATGTCGAGCAGAAATTGACCATAAACCACTTAGAGATGTGCCAAAGGGAAGCGCAGCTGTGGTTATGGCCTTCAATGGGATTTTGAGCAAAGTCTTAATTTATGTTTTAGTGGTGCATAAATGTATATGTATTCTAACATGTCCCATGAACATGAATAGGCCTAATAGTACTCAGTCTTTGCAAATAATTTATTTTGGCTACCTCATATGTTTTTTTTTTAAATTAATTATCCCATGTGACTATGTAATCAATACAACAGTTCATCAATCTCATTTTATTCTGTGGGTGCCCCAACAAATGACGTATGGCCCATGTTACTGCTTTCCTGAGGAGATTAGTCTTGATTGGACGCACTAAGGAAACCTGTCAAGAGCATTGGGTCACTGCAGTGCAACCAGGAAACCCTCTCTTCAGAGCCAGCATGTTGGTCAACTGGAGGAGTCACATTTTGTGCATGTTTGAGGTTTAGATTCATTGGGAAACTGAAACACCAGGGACAATCATAAAACAGGGAGAACATGTTAGCTCCATATGAACAGACATGGGCTGGACATCAAACCAACAATGACCTTTTTCAGGCGAGACTGCCAATGGACTGGATGTTGAATTGATACTTGTAATTGTAAATTACAAAACCAAAGGACAGTGGTATCTAGACTGTATTTTCTTGTTCTTTTCAAAATTATACATTGCATTGTTTATAGTACCATATTCTGTGCAATGTAAAAATCTTTTCAGAGCTGAAAAAGCAGGCTCCTGAAATGCATTATTGAAATGGTGTGCAGCCTGGAGCTGACATATGTGGCCCTGTGTGAATGATGATCAGAATGACCTTCACTCTGTGGTCGTCAAATTAGTCTTGGATTTTAAATGTATCGCTGTTTTCAGCTTTGCCTTTTCCCCATTTATGGATACACTTAATACTGTTTCAGAAAGGCCTTAACCAAGCATTTTCCTCTGCTTGGTTATCAACATTAAATTATCATTGATATAACAGAGGAAATCTGTTTACATGTGTTTTATTTTTTTCAAATTGTGTGTTGGTTTGGGAGCATATATGGTATGTTAGTGTCAAAATAAAAACAAAGGACTAAACAGAGGCATGAACTTTATTTGTGACTTGACTTGGTCACTTCATGTTACAGATAAAAATGAAAATTACACTAGACAACATGGACTGTACAAAGTGGAATGTAATATTTAAAGTAGATTAGATAGACCACAAAAAGACACTTGACAATATAAATTTGTATTGCATTTGATCAACACGTCTGCCCAGTAAACAAGCCGTGAGCAGCCGGATTCATTTCAAAACAATAAATTACAATTGCATTCCTATATTAGATTATATTTCTCAATTATTGAGAGACGATATGAAAGCAAATGTTTCCTGGCCAAAATTAAACTTTATTAAGACTACAGTCGTTTTAAATGAGAACAAGGATAAACATATTGCCTTGCCAGCAGGTAGCGGAATAAGCATTATATTTGTTATATCTCGACATTAGAGAAAACGATCCACCATCAGTAACTATAGGTGGTAAAAGTGACAGCAGAGAGGCCAACACTAATGGGCATGCTGAATGGTCAGTCTGACTCAGAGCTCCTCTGATTTTATTTAAAGGTGAGGATCAGACAACTATGTTTCTGGTTTGGGCTGAGAAGTACCACAAAGTTTTGAGAATACAGAAATATCAACACACCAACACAAACAATGAACTTTATGTTCGACCCTGACCTGAGGGCTGTCTCTCTGAGTATGTGAGCCCTACGGTCCACTACGTGCAAAACTCCATCCCCTTTTGGCTGTGAGATCCATATTTTATTCTTAAAGAATAAAACAGTTTGACCATAGCAGTCTGTTCTCTAAGCAATGCACGCACAGCCACATGGGTGAAATGAAAACAATGTGAATAGCAAAGGCCATAATGAGAGGTAGGATGGCGGTCTTGTTATGGTCATTCTCACAGTGGAAGATCTCCGCACTCTGTCGACATGTGCTGCATATGAAAGAGAGCAGAGCCACTGCATGCATATGAACGATGCAGCATTAGTCTTTATGGAAAGTGCCAATGGGAATCAAAGGTCATCGAACTCCAGGAAGTGTGTCCTCTGTAGCACCTTTACGTGGCGCTCGTAGATTTTGAGGGCAGGACCCAGACGGATGGACAAACCAGTCAATACATCGCTGCGCTGCATTAGGAGGAGGGACTTGCCATCAATTTCCTGTAAATGGGACAGATATTTTGCTTAATAAGCATAACTCATGAGAGTGCATCTTTCTGAGCCCAGCTGTGTTTTATGTATGCATAATTAAACTAAACAATATTCATTTATGAGTGTAAAACTTTTGAATAACATTTGCATAACTTCATAAGTAATAAAAACAGAATATATGAAACAGCATTTTAAATCACAATGTAAATGAAAAAAGATCATGAACATTAACTGCCTCGAGTTCAGAGATATATTGTGTGGACATAACGCCCCCTTGTGGAAGTACACTGACCTGCGATCGAAAGGCCATGGCCTGCTCTGGGAAACCTGCATCAGAGAAGTAACTGGCCACATCAGCCACAGTCCACTGCAACAGATTTGGGTTCATCGTCTCTTTCTTCACTGAGCTGTTGAGGTGAAAAGCATCATACGGAGACATGACTCATTATTATTGCACAAATATAAAATACATGTGTGTGGAAGATTTGATTTAGTCTGATACTTACACATCTTCACTGCTCCCACCGTTTACATGACTTTCGTCTGCCACTGAGAGAGCACCTGCATCCCTTTTCTTGGTTAATGGTATACCTAAGACCACAATTACAGTAAAGTAAGAAGACGTCTAGTTTTGTCAAATGAAAAAGAAAAATCTATTATGATTTAGCTGTCATTACTACTACTACTACTACTACTACTACTACTACTACTACTACTAGTACTACTACTAGTACTACTACTAGTACTACTACTAGTACCAGACCTGGTGCACAACATAATGCTAAAACTTTTCTGGCCAATGAAAGGCTAACGAAAAGTATTTGTTACATTTTTTTCATGCATTTTGTTTTTAGCAGCGTTTGTTCAACTAGGAACAATACAGCAACAACGCAGTTTTCGCACTATTCTTTCAGTACGTATCTCGTTGCCCAATTTTGATAAGTTTATGCCTCAAGAAAAACATATCTAATGTTTCAACTATTATCTATTACTGTAACGATCAATAAACATAGTAAAAGAAAAATTCAATTCAAGTTTGTCCAGTTGACAGAATTGAATTTTCCTTTTACTATGGATCATACCTGGACGACTGAGGGATTACACAGAGATCAATAAACAGAATGATTTGTTCAATCACTGTGTATTCTCTTTTCAAATATAGCAGACTTAGGCCTTTATGATGCTGTTTTTTACGTATCTGCAAGTATGCATGATAAACGCACTGGAGTAGTGATATGTGTATTTTGAGTGACTTGATGTGTAGCGTGAGAGGGGCGTGTTGAAGGATTCGATATTATATTGAGTATTGTTGCGTCCCTAGTTTCAACATACCACCCCCCCTTTGCGATGCCATA
This sequence comes from Periophthalmodon schlosseri, assembly GCA_000787095.1. Classification (NCBI taxonomy): domain Eukaryota; kingdom Metazoa; phylum Chordata; class Actinopteri; order Gobiiformes; family Gobiidae; genus Periophthalmodon; species Periophthalmodon schlosseri. Next base: position 27,981 of record KN472789.1, read on the forward strand.
TACTGAGAGAAAAAGCTGTAGATGGCTTTCATACTTAAAAATATAATAATGTAATAAAAAGTAGCACTGTCTCTGCTCACCTTTGTCTGAGCAAGCGATTTGTTAAAAGACCAATTTTATTATAAGCTTTGAAACAGGTATATCACTAACACATATCGAAGAAAACCAGGATTTCATAGTTGCACAAAAGCTTAAAAGAGCTCCCTGTGAAGATTGCTAATTGTATGGCTCTGACATGGTAGACATAAAGGCTATAGTACAGATAAAGCTGTATGGCGTCAGAAAAGGGGTTATAAAACTGCAATGAGCGGATAAAGTTAAAACTAAGGATGTAGCTAATTCTCCAATGAAATATTAAGCATACACAGTACAACAGTGAATCTCCACCCCTTTTCCTTGAGCTCAAACAGTGTGTTGACTTATCAGCACATACGTTTGTAGTAAAAAGTAGGTAAAACAACAGAGAAGAGGTAGGAGGCTTGTAAGACAGGCTCGTGAAGCATTTAAAACATCTTACACAACCAAGCCTTAGGGCAATGGTGCACAGAAAAGGCCAAAACTACAGCTGTCATTAGTTGGCTCCTCCAGGTTAGTGTTATCCCGTTAGAGGGGCCACATGGGGCTATTCTAAACAAAACTACTCAACCCAAACTGACAATGCTTAATCTGACACTAACTGAGACGACGTATGTGATAATGTATGCAAGATCAATTTTAATTCAATTTAAATCATCATAAGGGTCATGAAATTTTGTCCTAAATATTTTGTTATTGTTGAGGAAAAGGGCACTTTTCTGTGCCTGTTGACTACTGTACACTTTTTTTATTTGATTAATACAAGATACAATGATGTGCTATTACAAAATAAAATTACCATAAGTGACAATTGATCAATATATTGTTTTTTCCTGAGCCTGTTTAGTTAGAGCATTTATCCCTGTGCGAGTCTACTAGATTCATCGCTCTAGGTCCACCCAGAGGTCAATGCCAAAAAAGTACATATAGAGATCTAAAGATTATGAAATTTGCATTTTGGATTATTCAAAGGAAGCTAGTCAGCTAGCCAAGTCAAACTATTACAAAACACACAACATTCACAAAATGACTGAAACTGTAAAAAGTGTTAAGACTTGCTTTTTCCTTTTACCTTCAAGGACACAAGTAAAGTACAATTCTAATGAAGAGAGTGGAATGGAAGAACAAATACAAACTCACCATTTTCAGTAGGCAGAGGAAGCGTCTGGGGTCGTCCATTGGATACATTTCTGAGCTCTTCCTGATGCTGAAACACAAACACACAAATAAAACATGGCGTCCAGGCGAGATCAAAGCCCCATGTAACATCTAGAGCAGAGGCTGAGGCGTACCGGCCGGGCCGCGTAGTCCGGCACCAACTGGTCCAACGTCACTCCTCCTTCCTGAGTCTTGCTCCCTTCTTCCCTCTTCACTTTCAAAGCACTGCTCATTATAGACGGCGTCGCTGGTTTTGTGATCACTGCAGCACAACAAAACCAACCAATTCCATTATACACTGACATACTCAATAGCTCTCAATAAATTATTTTGTGATGTTTGTTTGGGTATTACTGTCAGCAAGTGTGGCGCATAAAATCATATTATTATGTATTTGGTAAGAACGTACTGAAAAAGATGGCACAATCCTAAATCAAATGAATATGGTGGAATATGACTGAAGGAATTATTAGGTCATTCATTTGGTAATTACTTATATAGTTATATTTATATATTTTAATCAAATGTAGATGATTGCACCAGAAATCACATCCAAACTAATTAAACTCATAAAATACATAAACACAAATACAAATGGCTCAAATAACTCATTTGTGGTTGGATTACAGCGTTCTATTCTATATTCTAACTAATGTAGCACTCTTGTAGCTGAGTACAATGGTGGTGGATGAAACTCCATCTCGTAGTGTGAATACCTTTGTCTTTGTGCATTCCTGGGTGCTGGCGCTCCACTGAACAGACAGTTGCATCATAAACCCAGTCATTGTGTGCGAGGGCCCTGGGGCTGGAGGGGGGCAAGGAGCTGGGCCTCACGCCACCCTTCTGGAAAGTGACCGCGTCCAAAACTGAGCCATGTCCCGGGACAGGACGTGAGCCAGAGGGAGAGCAGGGGGCAGACACAGCGCGCTCAGGGGGGCAGTGCACAGGGGTGGAGGCGACCGAGGCCACCGCAGAGAAGTGTCCATCCTGTCCATCGCGGCTCTCGTCCGCCTCATCCGCGTTACTGTCCGTGTCCATGGCCATGGAGGCATCGACCTGTCGTTCACATTTGAACATGAGCAACATTTTGACACAAAGGGCTATCAATGACACATTTCAAAAAGGTGAATGGTGACTTTTTATAGAATTGTTTTTCTTATTGTCCCAAATTATTCAGTATATCATAAAATAATTCAAATAATACATAAATAATCAAAAGTAGCCTGATTTGGGTATTCATTCTGTGTTTTATATTGCTTCAAATTACATCATGTGACTTTCTATAGCTGTATAGCTGGTAAATATATTACAATTCATAATAATTTCCTACATCAAATGTTTGCATTTTGCAACCTGTTCTTAAGCCTTCAAAAGTTTATTTATTTTCTGTAAATGTATAGTGAATTTTGTTCCATTTTAGACTAAAAAGTAGATTCTCCTTGGCTTTCTTGATGCAATATATCAAGGGTGCATATGGTTCAATGGGGCACACCACTACCTGCGTGTTACATTATTATGATATTTAGTTCAATGCAGATGACGGACCATAAATTCAAAATCATAAATGAACTTAATGCCTATGTTACAGTTTATGATCTCAACGACTGTATTAATTGTATGGCGAGCGTGTCACGTGAAACACGCTCACACAGATGTCGCAGTTTGACCGCTGTGGTGGTAAATTACTGCCTGTGCTCTGTCCCTCCGCGGTGCGGATCCACTCGCTTATGTTCGTGCAGCCTGCAGCTCGGTCACTTCCATGTCCCACGTAAAGCTGGGGGATGTGTTGTGGTGGTGAACTAGTTCTTTACACAAACGCTCGTTTCATTTGTTGGGATTTTGTCGAAGGCTCAGTATGAGCGACTGCGTGTCCAAGAGCCAGCAGCAGCAGCAGAGCACAAGAGCGCACTGAGCCCGCCCCGCTCTGTGAAAAGAGCCGCTTGTATGGCTTTCACCCATCGCGCTGCATTTCACACAACTTTGACCAAAACCAGACTGACACAATAAGCCCCAAACGGGGACTTCAGTCGCAACAAACACAATCGACGCACAGGGTGCGTCTCCTTGATTGATAATGCGAACATGGGGCGAGCGACCGAAAGGGACGATGGGAGGCGGTAGGGTTTTTTGCTCAAATTCTCTCCAAAGTGCGCATGGAGTTGGGGAACCGCGGAGAAGAGCTCGCCATTGTGTCTGAGCTCTGTTTTACGGAGCGCTCCTCAGGCTGTGGCACGTCATACCAAGCTTTATCTCGACCGTCAAACCTCCACGGCCCGCTCTGGTGCGACCGAACAACACCCCCACCCACAAACACTTTGACTTTGCACGCTTTTACAGTAAAAACATGCGAGTGCTTCGCCCGCTTCCACGGACAACATTTGACCCTTGTACTCGGCCAAACCCACGTAGACCAGGTCAAAACACTGGCATAAAGCATTTTTCTATAGTCTTTTGCAGAACACACATTTGATCTAAGCTTAACCCAAATCGGACAGGCGCATCCGGCTGCTGCTAACGCTGCTGCCCGATCACTTTGCGGTCGTTTGCTCCTAGTCCTACCCGGTCTTGTGTGTCTTATCACTTTGTAAATCGACAGATGGCCTCCTTAAACTGTTAACCTATTCTTTAATACCTTATATAAGTGATGCTGTTGCTGTACATGATGAAAGAGGCCACAACAACAGCCAAGACCGAGCGTCAGACGTGACCGGGCTTAACTGCGTCCGACAATGGAAGCAGGGGCTCGACTTTACGCTCTGCGACGGCAATCACATATCGTTTAGAATATCAGAAATATACTATGATAAAAACTTGGTATATTTGAGGCACAGTTTAGTAACCACTAACAATTCTGATTTGCAAGTGGTTTAACACAACAATAGGTCTGTGCACGAAGTCTTCATTGAGACAGCGTGCCTCATCATGTGCTGTGACATGACATGAGGCGTTGTGATTCTGCCTCGCCGCTGTCCTCCAACTCAATATTTCAAACAACTCCCCAACAATGTCCCAGCTAGCGTCCCTATTCTGCATCCGCGGCGTCTGAGACTTTTTCTTCCTTTACCCACTCCCACGACGACAAGACACTAACTGTCCATAGGTACCTTTCCAGATAAAGGTTTCAAAATAAACCTGATATTCAACAGCCACTAGCACAGGAGTTTTATTTTCTTTCTACTTCCGCTGCGCTTCCGGGTGAAGTTCTGTCAACTAACGGAGTCCTCCTCCCTTCGCTCCAACGCCGACTTTGGGGCACGAAAAGCGCTTTCTACTGACAATAATGGTGGCGTATGTTTTGTGAAGGAGTGGTACGTCACAACTTTACAATACTGACTCAATAAACCGCTAAAAGTACAACTGGAGCGGGTGAAGCAGCCCACACGTACTCTGGCTGAACACGCACCTTCAGTTTTTTTTCTTTTCCACCTCGGCGCTCCCCGTCTGCGGCAATGTGGAGTGCACTTGCAAAACGCACCCTTTTCAGACAAAACACGTTTTCCCCAAACACACACTCAATACTGTTTTTTCTCCACCTGTTAATCTTGAATGGTGCGTTAGCGTAACCCAAGTAAGGTGAGCCTAGCATCAGGCGGACATACCTCCAAATCCTCGTCATCTTGGTCAGCGGGACCAACAGCGCTGTCCCCGTTGCTCAAGTCTGAGTGACTGGCTTCCTCCGTCGCGCTCCTTCTCCCAGCCGTCGCTAATGTTACATCGTCCTTTTTTCTGCTCCTACGTTGCACCTTGGCGGCGTTTCGGTATGAAATGGAGCCTTTGTAGTTAACTTTGAGCACGGTTTGCTCTTGAATCAGTTTTTCCAGTTCGGCGCAGGTTCGGTCGGGCTCGGACCCATGTCGCCTCCGGACCATTCGGCAAATCCTCTCCAAATCCGGCCGTGCTTTTCGCGACCGCAGTGAGTCGATAGTGTCCAAAATCCACTCGCGGTACTTGGGTTCAGACATCCTGGTGTTGCACGGTGGCTTTCTTCTCTACTTGCTTTTTCTTACTTCAGTGCGTCAACCTTGTTCATAGCACACAATGTTTTTCGTGAGCCGCGGTCCGAGCCCAACTGAGAAGCGGAAACCTCGCTGTACGCCAGCCTGGGTTGCGTGTGCGCTTAAGGTGGACCCGCGGAGTTAAAGGCAAAAGTTTCACTCGGTAGAGGTTTTTAAGGTGGAATGGCAGTCCTGTGCGGGCGCGAGCCACCGAGGATGGCGCGCGCTCAGCCCCATGTGCGCAGTAGAGGTTAGAGGCGACATGTTTTACTTAAAGGGATAGAATTAGACCCTGTTGTGCGCGTGGACGCGCGAGATCAACTTTTTCAAAGAAAATGATAAGGCCATCCTTAAATTGTAACACTTGTCAAAAAGAGGCGCGTGTAAGGTTGTTAAATCCTGTAAAGGTCCGATGATAAAGGACGCAGGGTATTTCTTTGTATACACATGACGAGTAAAAGAGATTATTGTCTTCTATTTTACTATCAAAAATATCTAAACACATATACAAAGTAAGTCGCGCACAACAAAGAAAGCGAATTCAAATGCCATACGTGTGTAGATGCAATTTCCAAAATGGCATGCAGGGGGCAGGAGATGGTCTATTTGGAGAGGTTGAAGTACAGCAGGTAATTGATCTTGCTGCGTGACCTAGTGAACTCTGCATTATTTAACTGAGCCTTTGCATTATTCTAACCCATTCACACAAGATAAAAAAAATAAAATACTTATATATATATATACACACTGCTCAAAAAATTTGTGGAACACTTTGAAAACACATTAGATCTAAATGAAGGAAAAAATAATCTAGAATTTCAGCCAGTGAAGATGAAACTGGTGAGAATAGCTCATATAATCGAGGCATATTAGTCTTTAACAAGTAAAACTTTATTGGAATGATACATTTTGCAAAATATTACTTTATATTTTTGACATACTCGTTGTGTTCTAAGGATATTGTCAAGTTCTCCAGAGGGTAAGATAGTTAAGACTGTCAAAGGCAAGGATATACAGTATTGTTTCCCAAAAGGTACAATAGACTACACAATCACTGTACCCAGGTAATGAGGAAAAGTTAATGTTGTGTTTTTGCAGATTTTTGTCCTTTTTCTGAAAATACAATTAGAAAATATAAACACAAAACATTTCAGATGTAAAAAGTGTTATGTTTTAATGAACAGTGTGTGAAAACATGATTGAAGAAGGCAAAAACAGGAGACAAGCACAGAGCAGCTGATAGTGTTTTAACTGATTAAAAGAATTTACAGACTTGTTTTTAAATCGACAATATAACATTGTCTGGTGTGGATCAAGGCTCATTACCACCAACTGTGATTGAATCATTTGCGGAAACAAAAACATACATGTGCTTTTTGTCAAGCGGTGTACTTTGTTTAGATTCAAAATAAATTAAAACTGTGGCATGTGCTTTACCATTTGCAAATGACCACACGAGTTGATGGCAGTCCACTGTTTTATGTAACACTCAGACAAATCAAAGGTTACACAGCACTGCCAGTGCGTGCTGCGGAAACATCAATTTGTCGTGCCCAGGGAGAGTCGTGCTTGCAGTTAGTTTGGTTGCTTAATTTCAGATATATGATTCAAAACAGCATTAAAATCTGCAGATGATTTAAGACATTCAAAATAAGTATCCCGGCATTGACCTAGGTTACATCAAGAGACGAAAAAAATAAGATGTACCCACCCAAATGAAATCATTTAGACTCAAAACATTCTCAAAATTGTCATGTTACAAGACATTATGACAAGGAACAATGCACACCAAATAACTGACAAAAAGCATCAACATGAAATGGACAAAGTATAGCACCTAGGGCCTACGAAGAGGAGAGGGACCAAAGCATCCTTCATCAAAACATTTCAGTCAACAAACCAGCCTTAAGATTTGGTCTGCGATTGTCTTGCACTCACGAAAATCAACTTGTCAAAAGTGGGAATTTTTTCAGTTTAAATTTAACAAACAATAACAAATCAAACAATTTAGTTGGGTTGTAAATCTGAAGTTGTTGCAAGAGGATATTTACAAAAAGACAAAATAAAGCAAGCTCTGTAATTGTGACAAATGTCAGCAAATTGTTGCCCTCTTTTGGGTAATGACCAAAGCCAAAACAATCTTAACATTTACAGTGTATTTATGATGTTTTTTCACAACCCTGGGTACCTCAGCACTATAAAGCAAAATGCTCTGCAATCTTTCTTGAAGATGATATTGTACAAAAATAACACACACATTTTGTTGAAACATTTTGCTACTTTTTATGTATTAAAATTCTCCACACAGAAAACTGCTCTTCTTTTGCAAATTTGGCAGAATTTTATAACAACTTTTTCATTATATCTTAATTAAATTTCACAGCCATGAGACAAAGCTGAAAAGATAGATGATTATTTAATGTAATCTATCATATATATATTTTTCAATATACATGTATAAATGTACTATGATAAATAAACAATTTGCAGGAGTGTGACCACAATATTCATGGCTGCAGAATCCCAGCCATTTCACCTTTGATGACCCCACCCTTGAGCACTAATTAACACACGAGCACATAGAGATTTGACATAAAATGACAAAATGATCACCAATAGGATTTTAAAATGCTCTAATAAATTCAGCTAAGAGACTTAATGCAGACCTCAACATCGCATATAGGATTAAGACCTATTCAAAATGAACTGTGATAGACCCTCACCTTCACTGCTTCCATAGTAAGCAGTGAGCATATCATCTACCCAAAAACCATGCCACATCGAGCAGATAAAGGCAGGTGCAAATCCCTGGTCAAACTGGATCCAAAAGTAGCCAAAACTGCACCAAATCTCTCCCCACACATTTTTTTTTCCAACGAAGAGGCATAGCGATAGGCACATCTGTTGGACTTGGTATTGCTTGGACAGATTGTGGATGGAGGAGATGGACAAGGGGTAACGGGGGTGAAAATGCTGACAATCAATCACTTTATTTTGTAAAGAGAGGAGGAGCCCGTTCAAAACACAGCAGCGTCGCAGATCCAGTACCTTAATGCAAAAATCAAAGCCCCCAACCTGCGAATAAACTCAAGAGACATGTCATTACGCCATCAGAGAGATACAAGCATTACTGAACATCCACGACCCACTACGCCTGTCTTCGTCAAGCTCCTGCCACAAATACAAGACGGATAAATAAAATGAATAGGTAACAGTTGTGAAACAATTAGAAAAGGCAACACTGCTGGTTCTGTTAGATCTTTCTGCACTTAGCCTACAATTCCACCAGGGGGGGTTTACATTGTTGTTGTCATTACAAATAAGTAAGTTAGCAGTCCACGCTAGCACTTCCCACCCCCGTACCCTTTCTAAATCTCTGTGTCTTAGTAGCTCTCCACTGCTCACGGTTTGGACCTAGAACTCAGCAAACTCCTTAGCACATTTTTCTGTGAAGGAGACTCGGATTTCCTCTTCCTCGTAGTCGTCAAAGTTGCTTGTGTCGCCAGGCCCTTTGCACTTAGGGATAAAGGGAGCTTCCACCTAAAACAAATGTTAGTCGGATTTGTCACAGATGCAAAACTACAGAAGATATTGTAAATAAGATTTGTACAATATAATTTATTCTAGATAGGGGTGGGACAAGATCTCATGTCACAAGATCTCACGAGATAAAATTACCACAAGATTGTGCACACATGTGGAAGATGATCTTGTGAGATTTTTTCTCCCATGTGTTTACATTTAACAACAAAAAAAGGCGTTGCAGAGTTACATCTCTTGAGAAGGTGCTACATGGACAACAAAAACATTGAATTAAAATAAATACAAAATTCTGAGGCTGAGATTGAAATTAACCTCATAAATTAATTAAACACTGTCCGAATCTTGTGATGTCTCCATCTTGTGGCAACTGTCTCGACCCACCCCTAATTCTTCTTAAATGTAAACCTCATTATAAACTAAATACTTTTATTTGAAAGTAATAAAAGTAATAGATTTTGCAGTGAATGTAATTGTAGGTAGACATTATATTACTTTTTCAAGTTAATTGAATTAAGTCTTATTTAACTATTTGTAAAATGCTCCTTTTCTGTACGCAAAACGTTACTTAGTCACTTACATTTTAACGTGCTACTGCAGAGGCTAATAGTTAATCTCCACTTGGTCCGTTTGGGCAGAAGCCTTTAGCACGTTTCTATTTCATTCATTTCACTTCTATGAATCCCTCCTGACTGCCAGAGGGCAGACTAGGCAGTCAGGAGGGATTCATAGAACCGTAGTTACGTACACGACTTTCGTCTTCTCTTAATTTAAGCAATATCCAATATTTGTCTTGTCATTGTGGTCAATAACCTATAAGTACCCAGAACAATGCCTCAATTTTCACAACTTTTTTTTAATGCACAATGATTTTGTGAACATACAGCCACATCTCTAACTTCATTAGTCAGTTTAAAAGGACATCACATCTGATGCACTGACAGACTGGCGCATGTGGCGCAAAGAGAGTGGGGGGAATATATTTGGTAATTTTTCCACAATGGACGGATACCATTATATGAAAAAAAATGGGCACATCTGCTGATATTGATATTAGCACTTCTACTGTGCATTCCTATTGGTTATAAAGTTTAGTATAGTCAGTGATATAGTTTTGGTTGGTTAAATTAAGAGAAAGGAAATATTTGTATTAAGTTTAACATGATGCTGCCTCTCACCTTCCTCTGGTAGATGGCGATCCAGTCGGTGGTGGCAAACCACTTGTGGCCCTTGATATCATTGACTCCGTTCCTGAGGTTTCCGAAGCGCTTGGTCAGGTCCACCTGGAGCAGGTTTCTCAGCAGGTCTTTAAGGTCTGAGCTGAAGTGGGACGGGAAACGAACCTGCAACAAAACAGCAAAAACAGGGTTTTCCTTTTGATTCATTGCAGTTGACTTGCACACAGCTATGCATTTGTCAACATGTTGTGGCCCATGCAGATATATTAGTCATAAAAATACGATAGAAGTATTCAGCTTAAGAGTCTGCAAAATAATGATAACCACTCATTGCAGTTATCGCTTGAACTCTGGCCTCTCACCGCTTTGATGCATGTGAATTTTATTTCACAAGATTTTAATGTAACAACCCAATCCCATCAGTGGAGTACAGGAAGCCGGCAACACAGGGGTACACAGAGCAGAGCTTCTTACAAAGACAGTGGTGCTCACTGCAGTAACAACTAATGAGGATGTAGTCGTCTGATGTCGGAGCCTCACCTGCCCAATATTCAGCCCCACAACAAATTGCTATGCACAGTGTATTCTGGTATGATTCTACCAAAACCAACATTAAATCAACTTCATTAAGATTTCAGCCGCAGTAGCTCGTCTGCTGGATCAGACTGACAACTGTGGACTGGGAGCATCCCACAAGAGATGCAGTTTCTCAAAATTATCACTCACTTTTTCCATTTTAATTCAAACACATAAACTCTGAGGTCACACCGTTTCCTCGTATATCTCTTAATATACTCCCTTAATCAGCGCACATAGTGTTAATGTGAGCCTGTTTTGGTCTCACCTTTCCTGATACTATCTTCTCATAGATCTGAATAGGCTGGTCCGCAAAGAAAGGAGGATAACCAGCTGCCATTTCATAGATTAGCACTCCCAGAGCCCACCAGTCCACGGCTTTATTGTAACCCTACAGAAAATAATAAAGTTAAAAGTTAAACACATGTTTAAGAAGACAGTGTGATGGTGGGGTGGTGTCAAAGCCTTACTTTACTGAGGATAATCTCTGGGGCCAGGTACTCGGGCGTCCCACAAAGTGTCCAGGTTCTGCCTTTCACTCTTTTGGCAAATCCAAAATCTGTTACCTATAAACAGTGCAAAGGTATTGGGATTAGGAATATGTATAGATACATAAGTAACTGCATTAATAAAGTCTAGGTGGGTATTTCTTACCTGGATATAACCTTGTTGGTCAATAAGCAAGTTCTCGGGCTTTAGATCTCGATAAATGAGATCCAGTGAGTGAAGGTATTCAAAGGTCAGTACAATCTGAGCTGCGTAGAAGCGGGCGTGTGGTTCACTGTAAAAACATTTATCACTTAAAACATCTGCAAAAGTAATTAAGACATGTGTATTTAAGCAGCCATCTCACCTGAATCTACCAATTCTCCGTAAGTGTGAGAACATTTCACCTCCAGGGACATACTCCATTATCATGTATAGATTACTGTTGTCCTGTAGAGGAAAGAGTTCATATTAAGTCTTCTTTACCTGTAATGTCTATCTAAACTATGGGCATTATGCAAAGTACATTATGGACAAGGACCAGAATGAGATTCAGGCCAAACAGTTATAAAGATGTTCATTCAGTTCTAAAATGTATTCACTACAAATTTTTTGAGACGTGATTGGGCAGCTTTAACAATGATTGAGTTGGCCGACTCTTTCATCAAATCGGCAACTGTCTTGCTGAGGCATCAGGCAGATGTACGATAAGGCAAGGTAACCTTACTAGTAGAGCACAATTCATACAAATTAAATTGCTTCGATAAAAAAATAAACAAATATTACAATTTAATCCTTTCATTTATCATATCCACAATTAAACACAACTGTTTTGAGCCTGGATTTGAACACTCTCAGAGTAGATGCCTGCCTCACATCTTCAGGAAGCTGAAACTGAAATGCATATGGCACTAACATATCAGAGATGTACTTTGGTGCTAGGCCATGGAGAGACATGTACACAAGCAGAGCTGCTTTAAAGTCTATTCTCACAGCCACAGGAAGCCAGTGCAGAGAACTGAACACAGGACTTATGTGCTCGTACTTCCTGGTTCTAGTCAGGACCCAAACACCAGTTCTGTACGACAATAATAAAAATAACAAATATGCAAATGTGGTTGTACCTTAAATGAGTGCTCCAGTCGCACAAGGAAAGGAAAGCTGACGGCCTGTAGGATGCGCTTCTCATTCAGTGTGTGCTCTATCTGCTTCAGCTTTACTACCTGAAATATCACGGAACAACACAGACTTTTTATAAATAATACACTCCTTCATAACAAAACAAAGTATATGTTGCATTATAATTTCCGTGTACTCTACCTTCTGTTTGTCAAGTATCTTCATGGCAAAATGCTGGCCTGTTTCTTTGTGTTTAACCAGCATGACTCGACCAAATGACCCGGTCCCTAAGGTCTTCAGGCGCTCAAAGTGGTCCAATGCTGCTGTTTGCTAAAGGGCACCAAACAAAACATGAGGGATCTGCAAACTTTAATGACTCAGGTTTGGCAGAATTTTGTGTTCATAATGCAGTAAAAATTTAGACCAGCAGAGGGTGCACTATTTCTATTAAGAAGTGAGGACAAGACAACATATTTAAGTCTTAGGGCTGAGGCAAATGCTGTTGTGATTTTGGGCTTTACAAAAATAAATTGAATTGAAATATTTGCTTTTTGATTCTCACCTGAGCTGGATTTTCCCATTTTTTAAGGAAATCCTCTTTGGCTTTGGCAAGAAACTCCTTCACTGTAAAGAGGCAAAAAACATACAATCAATAAATGTACAAGAAAGTTTGGTGAATATTACTTTACATTACAAATCGATACTAAAACTACTATCAAAACTAGATATTGATTAAGTATCAAGTATCAAGCATCCATACTCTTGAACCTTTCAGATTAGTCAGACCAGGTTCACATGATGAAATGTGTTGAAAAGTACAATAAGTAGATGGTAAAGGGGCTCAGAGTTATGTGTAAAGCACAAATTAATCAATCCATTTTATGTTTATTAAAAATAGAGATTTGTCTATCATGGTATCAAAAATCAGTATTGAGCTTTTTCCTTAGTATCAAAATGGAGTTTAGACCTTTGTATCATGACAACGCTACTTAATAGTCCTGTCACGATAATTACTATATCAACTTATCATTCAATACAGGTTAGAAAGAATAAAAATTTTTGGGGGTCAATATTTATCGTACTTTTTCTTTGTAATAACTGGGAACGTTTTGCTATTTTCTGTACTACAGTCAGGACTTGAGCTGTAGAAGTTGAATGAATAACTTAACTAGGACTCATTATAGATAGGAACTAACTACTAAGTGTTTCATTTTTAACAATATTGTACATTTAGAATAGTTTTTTGGGATAATCTTGCTTAGGCATAAATTAGCTTCAGTATTATCGTTTATCTATCTATCTATATTTTCTTCAGCAATATATATTATTCTTCAAAATGTGTTATCATGATAGGCCTACTACTAAAAATAACATAATAAATTAAACATCTCTACATCTCTACCTGTGCTTGTCATCCTAATTAAATAAGTTTGTAGCACTGACACAGGAGTTCATGTGATGTCCCAGCGCCTGTTTGTCCCAGCTGCAGAGGGCAGAGATAGAGGCCTCTGAGCAGCAAACCTCCAGAGGATTTTAAAGGAAGATGAATAAAAACAAACTGCAAGTAGGAATAATACAGAATAAATGCACGCTCAACATTTCACAAGAGAGGTGAACCAACAGTACAGCATAGACTAAGCTTCATGGTTAAGTTCCCTTAGTGATTGAGGAACAACATCATCTTCTCCAAATATGAGGAACCAGGCTTTGTTCAGCCACAAAACTGTTATGAAAACCAAACTGGAAAAGGCAGGAGCTAGTCCATAAAACATGCTAGTCTGGCCTCATAGAGACAACAAGGGTATTTGTTATCATTATTCACATCACTAGCCTATTCCAATGCAACACAGGCTTATGACAAATATTGTGGTAACCATAGAGCTTATCAGAAGAACTCAAAAGTTACACCACAAGTCAGTTTATGATTGAGGCACGCAAATGACAACTACAACACCCAGGTAATATGATTTAAATAAATATTATTAAATATAATTAAGTACATTTAATCGCGGACCATAGACTGTATATGAATAAAAGTACATAGCTAACCTTCTAGCCGCCGCATTCCAAACAGGAAGTGAGCATGGGCGTGCTTCCGGCTCCATCGATTCTGGCTTCAATTCACTTTACATTGGAACCTGTCGCCCCTCTCTCTGTAACTGCTGCTGTCAGGCCCGTCATTTTGGTCTTAAATGTTCGTATTAACCCGCTCATGACCCTGGTATTTTTATTTGGCTATTTTGTCCGTGAATCAAGATATGAACATTAATAACAGACAAATCAGGTGCATTCTTTCTCTGAGGTAGCTCCCGCCACCGTTTGCTTGACAGAGTCACACGACTTTCCAATTTGTCTTGCTATTCAGGATTACATACAAAAAACATGTATTCTCTTTAAACCATCTGTTTTATATGAATTATAGTGTCAAAAAAGATGACTATTCAATTAATATCACACAGTTATTTTTGTCTGTATTCCACTCAAGTATATACAAAGCAAAAAGCTAATGCAGCTAATGCATTTATATCAGATATTTTCTGCAAAATCTAGTGAGCTGCTAGGTGTGGTATTGCCTTAATTAAAAGTGCAGTTTAACACCAGGCCTTGTGTGTTGACACAACTAACAACAGCCTCCTCCTCTGTCCACTCTCTCACACATAAACACATCACTTTGGCCTTATCTTTATGGGGATAATCATTGGGCTTTGTGAGAACATGCAGATAATCAGTCCTTCCTCATTTAATGTCACAGTTTTAAGGACACGGAAGGGGGGGGGGGCTGTGCAGTTATTTTGAATACACTGGATGACACCTTTAGTTGTGTAAAATGTTATCTGGATTTAATCTTAATGTAACTAAAAAGGTAAAAGGCCTACAAATGCTGTTGCTGTGTTAATGCTTTCATAATGGGGTGCTGTGAAATCAATCCTTCACAGCCTGGGGGGTAGTTTAAATAATCCTGTCGATAAGGCAACTCTATGGACAAATTCTGGGAAAACAGAATCAACTTTAGCACAAATTCAGCTTTTACTACTCGCTGCAGTAACTTCAACTTTAAAAACCCCAAAATACTTGAAAGAAAAATTCCCATGTATTTACAGTGATTTCCTGTGAATTCTCCAAAGACCAGCAGCTCAAACAATACAGTGGGAGAAAGCCAGCCTGTAGGGCAGAGACCAAAGTTCAAATAAACTCTCTCTGACTGCAGAGCACCGGCCACTGGAAAAAAAATGTTGACACCCATTTTCAAAACCACAAGTTCATCCAAGCAACAAACAACGATAAGCATCGATAAAAAATCCATGCACAAGATAAGAATCAGACTGGTTTATTTTAGGGGGCGTGGTCATTTTTGGGATCCTCTTGTTTAAAAATCATAAAAAAAATCATACCATCTGGGAGGGCTACGGGCACTTCTACAGCTGCAGCAGCATCTGTTGATCGCGACCCTGACTCAGAGGATCGAGAAGATGACTCCCTCTTCCCTGCGTGCCTTCTGGAGCTCTTCCGGTCACACATTAGCCCAGTGAAGATCCTCGTTTGTGGCCCTTTTCCTCACAGGTGCAGCTGACTCATGACCTAGCCGCTAGCTCTCCGTTAGCGCCTCGAATTCCCACAAAAAAAGGAAAAATCTGTCCAGCTTTCTCTCCCCGTCACTGTCACCGAACGCACAGAGCATCTACCTCCTGTGAGAGACCAAACATAGCACGGGGCCAGGCCAGCGCCAGCAGCAGCAGCAGCAGCAGCAGCAGCAGCAGCAGCAGCAGTAGCCCTTCTGTTACGCGCTTGCCAATCAATTGGACCCTTGCCTACTTTGTATCAATATTTATTCTGTACACAAAGTACTCTCTGCCATTGCCTCTCATGTTAAACACACATACACACACGGACACTATATTGATTTAAACAGGGCATAATCACTAGTGGGAGGGGCATGAAACTCTAGGTGATATATTTATCCAACCTAGAAGATGGGTTGTGGAAAAGTAGGGCCAAGCCATGGGCAAACTACAAACTTTCCACAACTAGAAAATCTAGTAGAAACATGTGCTTTTTTTGTATTTTAAAATCACAAGTTATAGAACAACATGATGCAACTTTTTCCCTCCATTCCAAAACACATGGGTCTGTCTCCATTGCCTGGGCCCAATAGATTTCTCCAAAAATAATCAATGGTGCAGCTTTCCCCTGGGCTTGGGTGGCCCACTTTGATGCAGGGTTATATTAGGGCGAGATGACCGACATTTAACTGCCGAGCGCCAAATCAGGTCCCACACGAGGACGCCATGCAGGCCTGGTTTAAACACAGCCCCCAGAAGAGATAGGAAACAGAGGCAGTTCATCTGGCCACTCTGGTACGTAAGCATGCTTTTAACAAGATGACCGATTTTAACTATTCATGGGTTTCAACTTCCTGTCATATATATGGTGCCATTTTGAGGACTTTTGACCATTCAAAAAATTGTGTTTTGAATTGTACAGCCAATGGCAACAGTCCTAATTTCCTATCATTCTGAAACCCATGGATAGCGGTATATGGTAAAGTACAGCAAATTTTGCCATTTTTCAATTTTTCTATATTTTTTACGTTTTACATTTACAGCCTATTTTGGGGTGATTATAATTCTAAAGGCATTGTTGATATCCGAAAGTGTTTTTCAAATTTTGTGCAGTTGTTTTGCATACTAGTTAGTAATGGGATGGTACCATGCACCGGAGATCACAGGGATACAATTTCCAGGGAAGATAAAGCCAGAGAAGCCATGGTCTGGTAAAATAATCAAAACTTCATAATGAAAACATCTGCCATGCAATCCCAGTTGCTTTTACCTATTGTTCCCACCACTTCCTCATAATACATACTTTGCATGTGTTCTTTAATTATTTTTCACATCTTCACATATGATATTTTCACATGTTTTTCCAGATGGCTTTTGTTAATGTTTTTGTTCTGTAGTCAGGAAGAATAGAATTAAAAGAAAAAAAAATATGTCTGAACATCAGTTTACCATTATTCAATGACCTATAGGGCTGAGATATATTAAACCAATGTAATCACAACATTTTTCCATCATACTGATTGATTAAAAAAAAATAGTTGTGACCAAATAAAATGACTTTGAATCTTCAGTTCATGAACTTAAACCAGACAGACCTAATCAGTGCCATTTAACACGAAAAATAGTCAATTTTATTCCTTCAAAGTCTGAACTCTGCTTCAAACCACATGCTTTTACAGAGACTTTTTTAGATTAAAAGACCCAAGCATCTGATTGACGATTTGAAATTATTATATATTGATTTGATTAAAATTTGATTAACTGCACAGCCCTGATATCAGTTTTGTTGCATAGTTGAGGCGTGTGGGGAAATGTCTCACCTGGCACACAGTTAGTTAAAGACAGTAAACCTGTCAGGGGTGAGTGGCATCTGTACAGTAAAGTCCATTGGTAATCAGTGCTGACTTACCACAAAGCCTCTTTAAGTGGAGACAGGAAGTGGTGAGTGATCTGAACACAAACCTTGGCCTGCTGCACAAACCAGCCGTGCACACAGCCAGACTCCAAGTGCACAGATATTTATAGATATAGGGAGGTGCACGCTGGCCTAATGCCACAACATTCAGGAGTCTAAAAAGCAAATAGGACTAACAACGCTAAAGGTGGCAGCAGTGATTTGAACACAGGTTTAAAATATTAAACTTTAGCTTGTACTTGAACTGTGGCAATGAATCGTGGTTGGGCAAACAGATAAATGCACAGTGCAGACTACAGTAAATAGTTTACGCCTAATGGAGTTGGTAGCTCTGCTCAGCAACTTCTGGACACCTCAGCACTGTCTGGTCTAATTGACCAGACAGGCAATGTGTGCCTGCAGAACAAAACACATAAACTAGGGCTGGGTTTGGGCAAAAACATATATGGAATTTTTTATTGTTTAGATTTGATTTTTTTCTTATTAAAAACAGATGTTTTTAATGTCAATGTCTACAGACTTTTATCATTTAACACCAAGAATAGTCCAATTTATTCCTCTGAAGTCTAAATTCTGCACCAAACCACACGCAGCTCTCAAATTATAAAGCACCAAACTGAGCAGTGACCATGTGAAACAACTGGATCTTAATTTGAATAAATATGACTAATTGTACAGCCCTAATATGGACACACTGCAATTTTATGTAAAGCAACAGTATTCTATTAATTATAACCAAGATGTCAATTGCACATTCTCTACTAACA
Source organism: Periophthalmodon schlosseri (assembly GCA_000787095.1). Taxonomy (NCBI): domain Eukaryota; kingdom Metazoa; phylum Chordata; class Actinopteri; order Gobiiformes; family Gobiidae; genus Periophthalmodon; species Periophthalmodon schlosseri. The sequence goes on from KN472789.1 coordinate 46,350, forward strand.
ATATAGTTGTTAGACTAAAACATAGACTCACAGGAGCAGCACGCGTCTACCTCCTGGTGTGGTGGGTCAGGGCCTCTCCCCGCGCCCGTGTCTCCAGGACCGGGCCGACTAAATAGCCGCTCAGCCAGTTTGTGAATAGCCGCCATGACACCCGCCTCAAGAGTGTCAACAGCAACGCAGCATCTTCAGATCATCAAAGCCGCGAGAGTCCACAGTGTGTGTAGACACCAAATACAGTTAGTTTGTCCACACTATTGTTTCACGTAGAGCGGTGTGCAGAGGCTGGGTCTTCCTTGCTCTTTCACATCCTGCTGTACTTCTTCCTGTGGGCCACTTCTTATCTCGGTATTCAAGTGCAACTACACATGTGTTTCTTAGGCATTGTATAAGCTGGTCAATATCACAGGTTGTACCAATTCTTATATTCTTTAATAGTTGAATTTCTGGCCAATTTGAACACTCCAAACCATAATAGTCATAACAATAGTTAATTCTATTGACAAGCCTCTCATTCATAAAAAGCAAAACTGAATACTCTGTAGTGTTGTAGACATGCCACCAATTTCAGTTGTTCTCATAGACTTCCAGGGAAACAAGATGATCCTTTTATTATGGAATTTTTTTGAGTGAGAGGGCTGGCTTATCGAGAAAATTAAGACTATTGTGGCCCCTCCATATAGTCTTAAGTATTCAAGGAAATACTGCATAATGCACCATACAATAACGCTACACAACTTATTTCCAGAGGCTATGAATATGGAGACAGATACAATATGTCATCATGCATAAATTGCACCAGTCTTCTATATGAATCTATAACTTATTATTTAACTGCCCCCATTTATATATGCTTGTCTGGAAAAACAAATGACACTACCACTCACCTGTAATGAATAAAGGTTTTACATGGCAGGTGTTAAGAGCAAGCTAAAGTCTGACCCTTGCTGCAAAAGCCAGTGGCCTTGCTCCAGAAGTCACAGAGACAGGTTAAGGTTACCAAATTGCTGCAGGCCCCTCTTCACACACAGCCTCCAGCACCAACAAGTATCTGCTGCTCATTCACAGCCCCCTGTCCACCCTCTGCTCACTTCAGTGTCACTAATGTGGTCTTATGCATCAAACAACATTCAATCAGTTTATTTAAGGGCTTGAGAAGTACAAAAGAAAACATGTGAAGTATTAGGAAAGCAAATAGTGTCATGCCTAAACACACAAATACATGGTGACATATGCACGTATCCTTGTTCTAAATGCTGGTTCTCACATGATATTCAAGAGACTTCTCAACTCCAAGTTTCTGCCTGAAGAGGATCACCCTGTGCATCATATGACCCTGTCCTGGTGCCTGTTGCCTTCTCTGATAACAACAACTCCCCTATATTCACTTACAAACAAACCCTCTCCACACTGCACCGCGGTTCAACCATTTAGATCCATATCTAGTGGAACACTGCAAAAGCTTCACAGTGTAGCAATAAATTAAGATCTGTGAGAACTGGAATAACTACATCTAAAATGTATTTTCTTTTATGACATCAAATAAAATAATTAGACCTTATTGTTCCAAAGAAACCTAAGACTGCTGTACAAGACTAGCTTTACCCGCCTCTTTAGTCACTCTGACTATGGCCTAGGGCACAATCACGAGCTATTCCACACAAGTATCCAAGAAATTGAATAACCTTTCCTCAGTATGTGTCTGAGCTTGATGTATTTTTCAGGATAAATAAATTGGAAATGGGACATATCCAGTGCTTCACGCCGTCAAACTTACATGAGATGCTGTTGACAACAGCAACAGTGTTACCCATTTAGACGAACGTTATGGCGGCTTGACAAGACACCAGTCCTACAGCTCAATAGCCTATCACGGCAAGTTAAGTGACTTTAGTAATGGGACTAGCCCTTAATTTGACTTGGTACAAGAGAAATGATGTATGTATGTATGTATGATCACTAGACATGCACACTGATGTGGAAGTTGTACTTTTTGGCTGGCATTAGAGAAAACAGGAAATGACCAGCGATAGGCAGCATGATATACAGTATGTTGTGTTAGAGCTGCAGCCTTCATAGAGGGCTACTCACCGCTCTCCATCTCATTGCCTTTCTTTGCGGTGGGCGTGTTGCCCATGATGGCAGTCTGGTGGCTGGGTCCCCGGGTTCGGCTTCACTTCTTTGCAAGTGCTTATGTGATGCTGCAACGCCAGCTATCGTAGCCTCTTGATCACAAAAGTTGACAGCAAGCTACTAGCTAACAGCTATCATTATTGACTAACGAGTAAATACTTGCTGTTATACTTTGCCTTTGCTTGTGTAGAAAATCCCACCAATGCAAGAAGTCCTTAGCTAACACGAAGGATATTGGCTAGCCTGCTAGTTAGCACGATAGCTAACTATAAATGTGAATATAAACTTGAAAGATTTAGCTTCACAAACAAAACAACAAACAAAAATCGCTGGCGTAAAAAGTCAGTAAATTAGCATTAACTCCTTCCGTGTGGTGTGCGTCCAGGGTATTGTTCAAAGCAGGGTTTGGGGAGAGCTGATTTCCGTCTTTGTAGCGAGCTGCTAGCGTTAGCTCGTAGCGTCCTCGTAGTTGTTCTCTGGCCTGATCTAGCCAGGTGCTATCTCAGTGCAGGCAGGCCTTCAGTTGAAACCTGAATTTCAAAACAACAGCCCAACGGTCCCGCCTCATTCACTTTTGCTTAATCCAAATGGCTGTTTCTCCATCCGCCCTGCAGTAGTCGTCAAACGAGATATTTTTGCCTAGGACCGACCATCTGATAGTCGATTCCTAAGATCAACAGACCCCTTCCATTAATCTTCAGACCGCAAGGGAAACTCCAGTCATGCATCCACAAGGCCCGCCTCCGAGCGCTTCTCATTGGTCAAAACATCCGACACTTGCAAGACATGGACCATCATCCGATTTCCCATTGGCTACAAGTCAATATATCCAAGCTTTACATCTTGCGATTGGTTAGTCAAATAAGGCCCGCCTCTCAAGTACAGTATCAGTCAGCAAACGATAAACTGTTTTTTTTTCCATTTTAAGTATATCTCAGTCAAAAAGTAACACCCCATTTAAAATCCCACCCTGCTTGGTATATTTTTTTAATTTAATGAGTTCATTTCTTTATATAAATCCAGTAAATAGCTACTGCCTTTAGACAACTATTTAATACTGTAGTAATCTATTTTTGACAAATTATATCATGTAAACAGTAAACATTAGCAAAACAAGATCTATTAGAGGTTTGTTGGAACAGACTGTGAAAAATGATTCATTTCATTTTGATTACAAATTTGCATATGTTATTTGAAAATAGAATTGATAAAACCTCAAAAATGAAAAATTGAAATCCAATTTATTTAAATCCAGAACGGAAAAACACACACATCAAAAACAGTTGAATACTGTCCTATTGCTTCATATCTGATATTTAATTATATTGCAACCCCTTTGCACAACAAAAGGAGAATAAAATAAATGCAATCAACATAGCATTTTTCTGTCATGTTCCTCTTTAGCTGCATTGTCTGCCCTTACCCAAGAAAAAATACTTGACTCGACCATTGTAGCAAAAGGACTTGTCATCTAGTGCAGCAACTACCACAGCGAGGTATTCATAATCTGAAGTCCGGGTGATTCACAGAAACAAACTAGTGGCAGTTGTAAGGCAAAGGGATGTTTGTAACTTTACACTTAATGTCCATAGGCATTTTAGTAGGATTTGTTGTTGACTTGTCACCTTAAACGCAGGTGCCACTTCTACATGCAGTCCATGGAGTTATCAGGAATTATTCCCATGGGTGGTGCCTTTCCTGGGAGACAGGACGGTGGAAGCATGGAGTTTGATGATGGATCAACATTTTCACAATCTTCCATTCGCTCTGCAGTGCCCTCCCAGTTTATGTGAAATCTTGTAACGCGTGGGTTTGAAGCCAAAATATTTCTCTGGAGCTTTAGGATAGACATAAATAAATTTATATTATAACACCACTGTGTGGCTGGAGAGTAATTCGAAGACACTGTTATTAATCTCTCAATAAAAATATAATTTACACCAACCTGTGTGTAGTCTGGTTTGATTGGTGGATTTTCTCGAAGCTCAGGGTCGGTATATTCATTGTTGACATAATAACCGATGCGGATAAACTCTTGTCCACGGTAAGTGCAGGTGATGAGGACCACAGTGACACCGACAGCGTCACTCTCAGGGATTAATCCCGTGATTGGAGCATCAGCCTATTGTCAGAAGAAACATAAATGTACATTGAAAGAAACAAAACAATCATCTTTGTGACATATTATTTTATTTATTTATTTATTTATTTATTTATTTATTTTTCCCCTGACTAAGGATCACAGGTGTTACCATAATTCATATAGAAATACATGGTAAACACCAATTTCACTCTTAAAGATCTTAAAGATCACGCAAAATTGACTCTTGTGAGCTTTAAGTCATGTTATAATGCTGTTACCTCCTCAAAAACATACCTCGAGTTGTGTTTTGTTTCATTCACACATGTTTGAGTAACCCTTTATTATTAGTCTGTCTACATCTCCAAAGCTCAAAATGCTCTGTTCCACCGTGTGATGTCACAAAGCGGTAGTTTTTAAGTTAACAGCTACACTTTACCTTTAGTTAGACTGGCAATTCCAGGGCTGAAATGATTCTAGTGAAGGTGTATGGAGTTTAAAAACTAACTTCCTGTATTACCACATGACATCACAAGGTGGTAGTGTGTTTTCTGTTTGAGAGAAGAACTCAGCCTAAATACGTACAATTTGTGTGTTAAACGTGTGTGAATGAAACAAAACACAACTCCAGGTATGTTTGTGATGAGGAAACAACATTATAACATAGATCAGAAAACAGCATAATATAGAACCTTTAAACATAAAAAAGATTTCATAAATACCTGGAAAACAAACATATGCCTCCCAGCGGGGACAGGACCAACCAGCACCGAATCAAGCACCTGGTCATACTCTTCACTC
>KN472789.1:54300-66007 GCA_000787095.1 Periophthalmodon schlosseri
TGGGACCTGTTAGTCTCAAAAGAACAATATGTATTGTAAAAGCGTTATCACAAATTACATTTAGAATATTAAACAATGGATTAGTCCTTCTCTCACTCTCTCCAGTCTGTGGCCCCTGTAGTTGTTATCAAGTTGTACTTTTGCCCTTGGATAGTTTACTGTGGTACAAGTAAATCATTCACTCCTCACTGTGTGGTTTTTAGTTTAATCAGTAGCTCTCAAAATCTAGAAAGGCAAAGTTAAACAGAAACTCTAAACATAGAATTTATTTGTTTTATTCACTTAGCTCATTCAGTTAAACGCATAAACTATTTGCCTTTCAGATAAGTGAGCTCCTGAGTCAGCACTCCTTAGCTACTTTGTTGTTTTGTTATCCCATGGGTGCTCATTTTTGATTTTGCAGTATAACAACAATAAGTGTTGCGCACTTGACATATAATATACAGGAAATAGATAAACAATAGGTGTTCTAGTTCAGGTGTAAAAGTTTTTTTTTCCTTTGCGTCATTAATGTTATCGAATGAGTCTCACAACATTTAGGCCAAGTAAGAAATTATTTGGTCTTTCGAGTACCACCAGATCAAAACCAGATCTATAACAGGATATTTTCTTACAGGAAATTACACCCTGCTTAAATCTGAAACCCGCTCAAATGGGACGAATTCTGTAAGTACATCTTTCACTTTTTCATCTATATTATTTAATGACTTATACTAAAGTGCTTGTTGCTCTTTTAGGGGCCCAACATAGCAGCCATTGTAGCCCCAATTGTGACCCTGGGAGTTCTTGCCATAGTGCTGGGTGTTGTGGGATGGCTGTTCTGTGTGGTGAAGAAGAAGAGGCAGACTGAGGGTACTTACAGGCCTAGTGCAGAGGAGCAGTCTGGGGCCAAAAGTGTAGTGGCTCCGGATGCACTGAAGCTACCCAAAGAGGAGAGACTCATTTGACATTTCATTGGACAATCTTTAAAGGACAGAACAGGTTGAGGTCCTCCTGAAAAAACTCCATAAGTGGTTTTCGAAAGTGCCTTTTTGAGCCAACTGAAGAAGAGGTATTTCTGTTCCACCTCATTTCAAGGTCTAAACGTACCTGGACATACAAACAACAAGCAAGTCAAGATTTGAATCAAAACCTTTTTTGGTACAAATGAACACATTTCAGTATTTTGTTACCTAGACATGATTTATTTTTTCTCTATGTTTACGATGTCCCTGCACCTGTTTCTCAGCTTTAAGGACTCCTTGCTGTATAATTACCTCACTTTCTTGAATAATTTACTACTGAGTCTAATGCATCGTATGATGTAAAATGTTGATTGTAGATATGGACTTCATTTAAAATGAGGCCACACTGAATAATTGAAGACAAGCAATTGTTTACACTTCAAGTATTGTTTCCAAACATTTCTATTTGATAACGTTATTTATCTGATTAGCTCTGCAGTGCCTATGCATTATCTAATCAAGTAAAAATGTACATGTTAAATTTATTTATGCTTTATTTTAAATAAACAGAAATTATGAAAATATGTTTAATCTATTCAGGACTATATTTAGGTTCCATATAAGCATGTTTGCCTCCCTATTATCCCAGTAGAACAATGAAGTATGTAAAGGCTTGTTACCACTATACGCTATGAATTACATAATGAATAGCATATCCATTGTAATTAATGATTCAATCATATAATACAGTATATGGCAAAAACTATTAGTACAAAAAGACACAAAAAACACAAAGGCCTTCAAATCAGATTTAATGTTTTTTTCCGATAATAAGGCTTCACAGTTAAAATCACTTGCTTTTTTTGTTTGGCAAGGCAATGGGTAAAGGATGTCAATGACCAATGCATTCACAACATACAAACACTACCAGATTACACTAATGTCTAACACTAGAGCAATAGTGATCTAGATGCTTCTCTCAGTGTGCGATGGACCGTTCCATTTCATGATGACGGGGGGATGAAGTTGGAGAGTAGGGGGGGCATAATGAGATTTGGCAGCGGGGCTTGGATAATAAACTTAGGCGACCTCTTCCTCTCCTTCCTCCTCAAACTCACCCTCCTCAGCGGTGGCGTCCTGGTACTGCTGATATTCGGACACCAAGTCGTTCATGTTGCTCTCAGCCTCAGTGAACTCCATCTCATCCATACCTTCACCTGTGTACCAGTGGAGAAAAGCCTTACGACGGAACATTGCGGTGAACTGCTCGGAGATGCGCTTGAACAGCTCCTGGATGGCTGTGCTGTTGCCAATGAAGGTTGCTGCCATTTTGAGGCCACGTGGGGGGATGTCGCACACGGCGGTCTTCACATTATTGGGGATCCACTCCACGAAGTAGCTGCTATTCTTGTTCTGTACATTTAACATTTGCTCGTCAACTTCTTTCATAGACATGCGCCCACGAAAAACTGCCGCCACGGTGAGGTAGCGACCGTGGCGTGGGTCGCAAGCCGCCATCATGTTCTTGGCGTCAAACATTTGCTGGGTGAGCTCAGGCACGGACAGGGAGCGGTACTGCTGGCTCCCCCTGCTGGTCAAAGGAGCAAATCCAGGCATGAAGAAGTGTAGACGTGGGAAGGGCACCATGTTGACGGCGAGCTTACGGAGATCGGCGTTCAGTTGCCCCGGGAAACGCAGGCAGGTGGTGACCCCACTCATTGTGGCCGACACCAAGTGGTTGAGATCTCCGTAGGTGGGGGTGGTGAGTTTGAGTGTACGGAAGCAAATGTCATACAGAGCTTCATTGTCAATGCAGTAGGTTTCATCAGTGTTTTCAACCAACTGGTGCACAGAGAGGGTAGCGTTGTAGGGCTCCACTACTGTGTCGGACACTTTGGGGGAAGGCACTACGCTGAAGGTGTTCATGATGCGATCGGGGTACTCCTCACGGATCTTGCTGATGAGGAGAGTACCCATACCCGACCCGGTGCCTCCACCCAGAGAGTGGGTCAGCTGGAAACCCTGCAGGCAGTCGCAGCTCTCTGCCTCCTTCCTCACCACATCCAGGACTGAGTCTACCAGCTCAGCTCCTTCAGTGTAATGCCCCTTGGCCCAGTTGTTACCAGCACCACTCTGACCTGGTTAACAAGAATGACACAATGGAGCTAGTAAGCAGAAAAATAATAATATAATAATATTTGATTATTCCATCATATTGTTTCCTTTCAACTTATCCTTTACGGTGATTTGCCGCCAGAAATGTATTGTGATTGGAGTGGGGAAACAGAGTCAGAGCAAGAGCAAGATTTGAAGTAGTAACTCTTCAAATTGGAGGGTTATCTCTGAACCCACTGCACCACTGTAGCCAACTAAAGTGATTTGCAATTTCAATATTTCTGTATTAGACTTATGTATTTTCATTTTTTGTATGTGTTCTGCATTTTTTTTTTTTTCACAGGATCTGTCAAGGTGCCAGTGAACTGTAAACTATATTTCATTCTATTCTGGATATCTTAATTCTACTTACCAAAAACAAAGTTATCAGGTCTGAAGATCTGCCCAAATGGACCAGACCTGACTGAGTCCATGGTACCGGGCTCCAGATCGACCAAGATGGCACGGGGCACATACTTCCCACCTGAGAGAAAAACAATGTGAAAATCTTGTGCATTCAGTGAACAGTGAAATGATGGGGGATGGTCCATGGCCTTTCACCTGTGGCCTCGTTGTAGTAGACGCTGATCCGGTCTAGCTGCAGATCGCTGTCGCCATGGTAAGTACCGGTAGGATCGATGCCATGTTCATCACTGATTACCTCCCAGAACTGAAGAAGAGCAAAAAGGTGTGGTTCAACACATGTTATTAAAGTGGCCTTACCCAAAAGACCAGCATTTGGCACAATCACAATAGCCTATTTTTATCCAAGCAAAGCTATTTAATCCCTGGGTTAAATGCCGGGTGTAAATAGACTCTATTCGACTGAAACACATTTCAGGATTAAGCAGATGCCAATAGTCTGAAAGGTGGACGAGTGCATTCTAGATAGATGGACGTGTTTGAAATGTTGATACGAAAAAACAGTGAGGTTATATCATGAATAAAAAATGTGTGACGTAATGATGCAAAATCGCCATGCAAAATGGGTGTGTAAGGCGTCTTTAATGGAAATAGGTCACACGGTAGGCTAAATGTGGGGGAGGGGGGAGACTATCGCCTCGGTCACAATAACGTTGCATTTTCATTCATTCTTTCGAAGGCTACCAATAGCCTATGCCGTATTCTCACCCTGCAATAAGCAATAGGCGATATTAAATATATATAAACTTTTTCACAACCAGATGATGTTGCACTTTTTTGTTAGTTACGTAACTATGCAAATTAACGTGTGCTGTTGTGTTGGGCATTTAAAAAAAAATGCTCGTTTGAATCCTATGTTGAAAAGAATAAATAAAAGTTATGAAGCGTTTATGCATGCATTCCCTGCGTCATTAACTGCATCTTAGGTCCTTTAAGCAAACAAAAAAAAAATCTTCGACGATGGGTTACACGACTTTCACGTAAAAGCCGATACAGGCCTCTGCATAAAATTACCTTTTACAAACTTCACAAAATGCACACAAACACATGAAATACCTTGGCTCCAATCTGGTTTCCGCACTGGCCGGCTTGTAAATGCACAATCTCGCGCATTTTGGACGCAGATACGGACGAGCGAGGAGGACAGAGAGGCTCGTGTAGCCGGAGATGGGGGATGAGAGAATCACAGGGTGATGGCTTCTCCTTGCCGTGGATGGGTCCCGGATTTGGTTGCACCGCCTCTTGCTCCGTTTACTTGGCTGAAGCGGTGGCGCTACTTGACGTCATCGCCATGACAACCACAGAGCGGAGGAGAGAGAGGGGAGGGACCAGGCGATGGGTTTGTGGAGTGCAGTGTTGGGAAGAAACTGAATACATGTAGCCTACCGCAAATATTTATACTACGGCAGTGTACAACTGCCAAATCTGTATTTAAATAAAAATGAGGAGTATCACGTTTTAAAACCACTTACCATTCCGGGTCATTTTGGTGAAATTGCCTTTGTTCTGACCTCTCCAAATTAAAATGATAACTATTATTGAACCCTCAGTAGTATATACACAAGTTTGGGGTCTTTGTAAAGGTAACACCCTATAGTTTTACCCACAGGTGTCAGAATCACTATAAGTATGTCTGGTAAGCATTTATACACTTTGGAACACATCCTCGCCTAAATTTTTTTTGTTAAAATGAAGGTGTAGAAAGCTGCAGCAGGTAGCTGGGGATAAAAATACACTATATCTCAACTGAAAATATTGTTGACCTCTCACATTTCAAACTTGAGGACAATATCTATAAAAATGAGATTTTTACACTCATTTTATTATTAGTAAATCCAGGCGTAGGTGAAAATGGTTTACGTATTCGTAAAGACGAGCGCCGTAGCTTTCATTTGATGTGTAGATTGTGGGTGAAGCAGAAGTATATGTACCTTGCTGTGAAGTTGTAAAGTAAGGGCAACGGCCCGGGGGCGGGCCGTCGGAACGTTAAGAGGTTTTAACGAGACCGCGCCTCACGTTTTATGTTGCGTTTAATCCAACTGAAATATAGCGAGAAACTTGGCTGATTATTGAATCCACACAGCTATTTTATCTTAATCGTTTATGCATCAAACTACGTGAATATGAGGCGGAATTTCAAAAATTAAAAAATGACTAAAAGCTTGGCTTTGTAGAACATCTTCATGGGATCCAAACGTTTCCCACAGCCTTTGATTCCTCACTATATGCTAAAGGTAAAGACAGGCCGCATTCAGAGCGCGCACGGGACTGTCGCCAGCTCCTCTCCTGCTCTGTGCTGTACCATAGGACCTAGGTCATACGTAGTAGTGCTGCTCGGGCTAACGGTTTTAAGACTCGTTTGAAATGATATACGCACACACCAGAAACAGAGCAAAAACTTTTAGGAGTGTGGGACTAGCAGCCTGGATCATGTAGGAGCCAACGTGACGCAGCGTGGACGTGCTCTGGATATGTCCAGGTGAGGAACCGGACTATATGCTCTGTGCACAGGCAGACTTTGTTTTGTAACTTGTTTTTTCATGCTGGAGCATCACTTTTATAGTCACAATGTTTTTTCAATTTCCATGATCGTCCATAAACCACTCTATAGCACTCCTCTGGAGTGGGCTCCTCCGAAGCAGAAGCAAATGTCCTGCTCACACCACCTGGAGCGCACATGGAACAGTTTTCACATGATTGTCTCAAATGCGGTAGCACTCAGAGTTTTAATAAAAATCAATTCTTCTGCAAAAGAAAGTATTCAGAAGTGTTTATGCGCCAACAGTCATTCAAACACGTGGATAATGAAGGCCAAGTGAATCATCTGTTATTTAGGCTGATCATTAGAGGCTGATTCATACCTGAAAGTCCACCAAGGTCCGGACTTAGAACTTACAAAGTGTTCTGTTATTTTTGTTCGTTCATACTACCTCCCTCAAATCCAAACTATCGGACTTTCCCTGGCGCTGTCTCTACTGTCGTGTTGACAACGGGAGCGCGCCCCATGACCGAACTGATAATAGTGTTATCTGCAGCAATGATGGCTAAAACAATAAACTATTTCGTTTTTATTGTTTGGTGACTTTCATTTTATTAAAACTTTACGGCTTAAAGAAAGTTCGTATAAGTTGGCTCCAAAGCTTCAGGAGAGGCTGTATCTGATCCACCCGCTGTATAAAGGGTCTAGTGACGTCCCTGCTACTGATGGCATGACTTTTCCCACCCGTAGTAGCCTAATAGTAGTAGTAGTAGTAGTAGTGCCCCTAAGAGTTGAACTACTGCTCGTGCGTAAATGGCAAGGCCGCATCACCAATGGTAAGTTGATCCCATGAGGGAACACTGAAGTCACTGCATCAGCTGTTCTGCTCATAACATCGCGAATAAGAGGTGGACTGTCAAAAATAAGTTAAAAAAAACCTTAAATTGTGTAGAACATCTTCATGGACTCCATCTTCATGGACTCCACCTGGGCCCTATCTGTATTCATTCATTTCACTATTACTACATTATTACTACTATTCAGTCATTGTTTAGTGATGGTTAATTTCATAATTAGTTAGTTAATTACCTTAAATTTACTATGATATCAGATAGACATTTGGAATGTGGTGCTGATAAATGGGCCGTGTCTCCTCAGCATAAAGCAGATCTAGACTCCTGACTTTTCTATATTTATCTTCTGCACACCCACTTTTGTGCAGCTGTTTTTTAGCAACTGCTATTTGAGCTATTTCTGTTTTCCAAATGTGTAATGTGTATATGACTAAGAAAAATGACACACACACGCACACGCACACACACACACACACACACACACACACACACACACACACACACACACACACACACACACACACACACAACAAACATACACACACACTATTTCAGACCTTTTTGGGTTGCAGAATCATCAAATCACCAACCCACTGGAAACAATCACTGCACAACCACATATATTACACTGATTATTTACATAAGGTTTTTAGGTTAGTCAATCGGGTAACTGTCATAAACGTGTTTTACTGGTTTGGAGTATCAACAGAGAAGAGAGCATAAATCTACCATATCGCCCTTCATTAAATAATACTATTTTTTTAATTCAGTTTCAGATTGCAAAATACGTTTTTAGTTTAGGTTATATAGTTTGAGCAATGCATCCTTGTGTCTGTCCTGACTGATTGCATTCCAAACATGCTACAAGTTTACAGCAGGTTTGAAGTTATCTAGCAACTGGCCAATGGGCTTTGATTTCCTGTTTCCCAGTCTGGGCTCATGTGCTGTTTGTCACAGTTCTGCATGCGTTACTTCCATGTAAGACATGCCCAGGGACACCAGCACTTTATTACAGAAACAATAGGGCAGCTGTGAGGAAACGGGTTGATGAATGAGGGATAAGACTTAACATTTGTTTGCTTGGTTTTGGATCATGTCACTTCCAGAGGAGGACCTAACTTGCCCGGTATGCTGCGACATCTTTACTGACCCTGTGCTATTGTCATGCAGCCACAGCTTCTGCAGGACATGCCTCAAACGCTGCTGGGACACGGGTATGCGAGAATGCCCCGTGTGCCGCAAGAAGGCGCCCAAAACTTGCCCTCCATCCAACCTGGCTTTAAAGAACGTCTGTGAAGCAGTAGTTGAAGCAAAGAGGAATTCTATAGTGGTGGAAGATCTGACCATTTGCTGCCTGCATGGGGAGAAATTGAAACTATTTTGCTTAGTGGACAAACAACCTATTTGTGTTGTCTGCCAGTCTTCAAAAATTCACAAAACCCATGATTGTTTGCCCATAGAAGAAGCAGTACTGGATTGTAAGGTAAGAAGTATTAACATAACAAGTGCACTGTAAAAAAAATCCTAACTGTTCTGTTAGGTAACACCTAAAGGTAGAATGCTGCTCCACTAGTCTACCAATGCATCCACTCCTCTCTCTAAGTAATGCTAAAATTTCATTGTGCTATGGTTTGTTATTGCCTCATTGCTGTGTTGTTGTTTTTGCCAGGACGAACTTTCTATGTCCCTTAAAAGTCTACAAGATAAATTGGAAGAACTCAAACGGATACACAGGACATCTGCAGACTTGTTTACATACATTAAGGTGACAACTGATCTAACTAACTTCCATGAAACTAAAAACAGTTTACTTCAATTATCTATTTATTATTTTAGAGTCAGTCCATGGATGCCCAGAAAGTTATCAAAAGTCAATTTGAGGAACTGCACCAAATTTTAAAACAGGAAGAAAGTGCCAGATTAGTTGCTGTCAAAAAAGAGGAACAAGAAAAGATCGCAAGAATGAAAGACAGAACTCGAGAGCTGTCAGCTGAAGTGCTCTGCCTCGCCGAAACAATAGCCCTGATACAGAAGGAACTGAAAGAAGAGGATATGGTTTTGCTAAAGGTAAGTATGCAACAGTTAATTTAAGCAGTTCTTTAAAATTGTTGGCAATTGTTGCACAATTTAACTCATCCAAGTTCCACCTGTTTTGTTTTCAGAATTTTAAAGAGACTCATGACAGGTAAGCAATGACCATTCTTATTCAACATGTGTGTGCATAATTGTGATGGTACCTCAATAGTATATAGGCTGTAATTGGGTGACAGTAGCTCAATTGGTAGAGTGTTCGTTCACTAATCCAAAGGTTAGCAGTTGAATCCCATTCTTGACATAAACATCATTGGTAGAGAGGCCAGATCCACTGGCAGGCAGTGCTACTCCATCTCCCACAGATGAATGCTGTTATTGTGTCCTTGGGCAAGACACTTAACCCATCTCGCCCCCAGTGTCTGTGTACACTGGTGTGTAAATGTGTGTATGAATGGTTTCCTTGATGTAAAGCGCCTTGAAGGTGGAAAAGCGCTATATAAAAATGTGACTGTTTGAGCATTGTTACTATTTGATTTTACAGAGCTCAAACATTTACAAACTAAAAACATGATTTAATTAAAGTAATTAACTAAAGTAAAAGTTTAACAACATATAAAATATCTACTTCAACATTAATTATGTATTTTGTGTATCAAAACAGAATTATTGTGGTTATTGTAGAGTTATAAAGTTATATTGACTTATTTACTCATGTATATGTCGCTATCCAGAAAAGTTCAAATATTTATTTACCATACCTCTACAGTGTATGTGTAATAACAGAACCAAAAAAGTAGCTACAAAATCCACTTGAGTAAAGGTATCATACAATTTACAGTTGTTACTACTATGTTAATTTTATTTAATTTGACAAAGTTTCTTTATACCTCTAATCAAACATTTTCCTTTGTCTCAACAGGAGCAAAAGTATACCCCTGGGTTCGGACATGACAGGCGCCCTCATAGACGTAACCAAGCATTTGTGTAACCTCAAATACAGAGTGTGGGAGAAAATGCTGGACCACATAGACTATAGTGAGTAGCAGCCTTGACTTTGACTTTCATTGTCTTATGCACTTAAACGACTCATTCCTTTGGTGTGTCTGACTTCCTGTGTTTTTTCAGCCCCTGTGACATTGGACCCAAATACTGCCCACCCTTGCCTCATCCTGTCTGACGACCTCACTTCCCTGCACTACTCCCGCCAGCCGATCTCCTGCCCAGACAACCCCGAACGCTTCCACATGAGCGCCGAGGTGGTGGGCATGTCCTCGCTGGGATCAGGAAGTCACCATTGGACCGTGGAGACAGAATCTAATCAGGACTGGCTTCTGGGTGCGGCGTCTTTGTCCGTACCGAGGAATTGTGAGGTCTTAGCACGCCCTGAGAATGGATTTTGGACGTTGTGTTTCAGAGATGGAGAGTTTCTGGCTATGACCACTCCCCCAGTCTCCTTGACGTTATCCAAAATTCCGAAGCAAATCAAAGTGGAAGTAGACTACAATAAGGGGATGGTGTCTTTTTATGATGCTGCGGACAATACACTCATATATACCTTTACGCACACTTTCAAAGAGCCGTTGCTTCCATATTTTTACACTCAAAGCAGTCACCCTTTGAGGATAATGCCACAGAAGGTACTTGTCACAATGTTACGCCACTGACCAATTTGTTTATTATTATTATGCAACTAATCATGCTTAATCTAATGCCTTGAGGTGGTGAAATGTACAATTAGGCAGCTTCAGTTATATTTTAAGCCAAGGCAATAAAAACAAGTGTGACCATATCAATGGGCCTATAACAGTATGGATCCTGTGACCTACAAACACGAATGAAGCATGAGCATGTATGAGCATAATAATGACATCTTATAAAATAATACATTTGTATATCAGCAAATATTTAAAATATTTTTACTGTATATCAAATGGATTTATTCTCTATATGAGCCTATTGCACTGGTTTTATGCACTGCACAAACCATATGTTCATGGATATATCAGGGTTTTAAGCTGTACTTTTACTTAAATAACTATGAATGAATTATAATATTAAAGTACAAAACTGTGTCTGTTTTTACATTGTTTAAGATGTCTTTAGCTCAAAGTCAACAAATGTCTGGACTCTGGACAGAAACATTTTTAGACCTGAGAGAAGAGCAAAAATGATCCATCCACAAACAAGATGAAAAAATGAAAAGAAAATGCTGTAGTGACGTGTGTGCACATGATGGCGCCAAAGTTCAGAAAATAAAGACATCCTCACCACGAGACCATGCGCATGTGCTGCTGTGTGATTACATTGATCTGAGTTTATTCCTTGAGTTCTAACCAGAAAATTAAAAACAAAAGAACAAACGAGACAATACAGTGTTGTAGATATTATAATGCATATTTAATCAAGTAATAATAATGTAAATCAATGCTACATTTTAAATACCAGTGTCTATGGTATAATGATAGTATGTTTTCATCTCAGAAGCTAGGCAGGGTTGGATGGGAGACTGCTGGGAACACCTGATGCCACAGTGGGGCAGCAGTGACTCTAGTGCAAACTGTTGTTGTGTCCTTAGGCAAGTCACATCACTCACATTGCCTAGTATGATGTGTGAGTAATTGATTTGTGATGGATGTGGGGCTGATTACACAGACTGGCTGCCTTGTTTCCGCCAATCTACCCTAGGGCAGCTGTGACTACTAGAAGCTTACCACCACCAAATGTGGAATGAATGAATAATGCTCAAAATCGGAAATGCGACTTTGAGTCTGCCAAAAATTGTTATATCAGACTAACGTATTATTATTATTATTATTATT
>KN472790.1:0-27650 GCA_000787095.1 Periophthalmodon schlosseri
TTGTTTACGCACTCGATAAACTCCGTCGATTTACGGAAAAGCACGGCATACAATACATCGTTGTGTTCCACTGCTCATTGGCTGTAAGGGGAAAATGTCACTAACCTCGTGTAATGTAATTGGTTGATTCTACAAGGGGGAGAGGGGGGCGTAAACTTTCAGCCATCTGTAGCACTGATTCACTGTCTGAGGCTCCAGTAACCCACAAGCCCCACCTTATTGGCCAACCTTGGTGTCAATCAGAAGCTAACACGTGTGTTTAGCATTGAGAAGCAAAGTTGCCGCTGTCGGAAGTTTATTATGCCTGAAATCGACAAAAGAAATGCAAAAAAGTGACGAAGCAGATTTCACGTTTGGAATACTTTCTTGCAGCAGATTCGACATGGAGGGTCTAATTTATTTTGTGGATATAATTTCTCCACTGGATTATATTCTCTGGACAAACAAGACCAACTTTCTGGGAATATGTTGCTGTTTGACAGAACCAGAGCCCTCAAAGGTAAGTTAAGTCCAAATCCAATTTTTTTGCTTTTCTGTAAAAACAGCTTTCCCTGAAACAGAACCAGAGCCCTCAAAGGTAAATGAAGTCCAAATTTTTGGCTTTTCTGTAAAAACAGCTTTCCTGTCAGCACTGTGGTGATTGCAGGTGAAAATGGTTTGCATATTCGAAAAGACAAGCACCGTAGCTTTCATTTGATGTGTAGATTGTTTGCGTGGGTGACGCAGAAGTATATATACATTACTGTAGAGTTGTAGGGGGCGACGGATTGAACAAGTTAAAGATTAAATGTCTGTTCTTGGTTTTGGATTTTGTAAAATAAATTTCCAGAAAAAATGCGATTTATAATCCAGTGCGATTTATATGTTTTTTTCTTCATTATTATGCATTTTTGGCTGGTGTGACTTATACTCCGGAGCGACGTATAGTCCGGAAAATACGGTATGTACAATTCAGTTATTATTTTAATATATATTTAAATGTCTCTTTGATCGGTATACTTTATTAGACAAGAAAGTAAGAGGGTGAAGAGCATGGAGGGACATTCAGCAAACTGAAATATTAAACTCTGGTCTAGCAAATGAACATACGCAATCCCAATCTGCTGGTATATTATTTTCTTTGAAAGAAAAAGTCAATTTTATCCATATTAGTACTAAGTTACATTTACTCATTTCTTGAGTACCTTTTTAAGGAAATTGTACTTCTTGGAGTACTTTCCTGACACCATATTTTTACTCCTACTTTTTTGAAGTAAAAGTGCTCTTATTGGTTACTTTTGGTTGCTCTATCCTAGATTTTGTGCATAATTTGCTTTGACTGTCCAATTAAATTAATTAGTTCAGACCTGAAATAGTCCTGTGAGAAAAGTTTGAGAGCCACTGATCTAAACTGTTGTCCTGTTCCAGATTGAACACCAGATGGCGCTGTGCTGACCTGTGCGTCAAAGGTGCGCCCTGAGTGGCAGAGGTTGTCGGGGCTACAGAGGATGAAGCCCGGCAGGATCTCCTCTTCCTCGATGCCCTTCAGACGCAGTTTCAGGTTCTCTCCTGGAGCCGCGTCATCGGTCTCCACATCATCGCTCAGCAGGCTCAGCACCTCCACTGTGTGCTGAGGGACATAAGGATACAGTCATGAGAAAACACATGGATTAGTTCAAATACATATAGGCGACATAAAGTCCCACTTAATACGACATGGTTTAATTGTATTTATTTGAGTAGGTTAATGTGTGATTTGACCTAATTATAAAAAAAATATAGTTTGATTAAAAAAATAGATTTAAAATTATCTACGCTATATTCAAAGTACATCTTCCAAGTCATCTTGGAAGATCTACTGACCCCTAGCTCACTACCTTGCGACCCTCACTTTGGGAACTACTACTAATGTTGGTACATTCTGAGCATGCTCCAAATCTAGACAGTACAATCTATCAAAAGGCACAAGGCAAGAGTTCAGAGTTATTCATTTTGAAATGATTCAGTTATATAATCGCTTTTATCACTACTCACTACTTGCTGTATTTGTCAGATTAGCACTGGGTGATTTCAAATGTTTACCTCATTATTATTGATGTGTATTGTTATAGTAATGCTATTGTTTTTTTTTTGTTTTGTTTCATGGACTGGTTCATTTGATGTGAAAATAATTTATTTTTTCATATTTATCTCCACTTTGACAGGTCAGTTTTTTTCTGGACCAGTACAAGAGTTGTGTGTGTCTTTGGACTAAATCTTCCTCCTTAAAGAAACACAAGCCTTTGCTGAAACCCAAACTGGTGCGGTAACAGAATCCTCTTTTTTCCACCTGAGGAGAAGAGCTGGTTTGGTTTGGTCTATAGGAGCCTTACCCTGTTTGGCATCATGACCAGCTGCTGGGCTTTGCTGATGCACCCTGACTCCAGTTTCCCAAGGACCACTGTGCCCATATCCTGTAAACACACAAACACACACAATGTAAAGAGTGTACACATGTCTTCTGCTCCAGTAATCAGGGAATGTGCCGTTTGTCTAATAGAGGAAACACGTTCATAAATAAAGAAGGGTTTGTTGCGTGTGTGCTTCTACAATTAGCATGCAAAAATCTGATATGGACACTGAACTTAAGTTTGTAATGTAAACCCATCTTGTTGAAAAAAGAAATTGTTCGTCTAATGGAGTGTTTTAGTGATAAAGGCACGATTACATGTTTTTATTGCTTTACATCAAATATCAGAAATTACATTAAAAGGGAGTTACACTTATTACACTTCTATGGGGTATTAATTGCTAACACAAAACATATTTAGATCACCATGTTTCCTTTTATTGTTTTGAAAATGCTATATTTGCCAAAAACAACATATTAACAGGTTTAATAAGTTTCACTTCCTTTGCTCCCAGACAGTCCCATTTCAGAGCACTATCACAACACAATCAGCGTATATTTTGCAAATGAACTTACTGCACATCGTATCAGGTTTGTCCAGTTGTAGTGTATTGTTTTGTATCATTTTGTATAGTTATGGAAAATTGCTTTGCGGGAGCATGGATTACGGAGACTTGTAGGAATGTGTTTGATGAGGGAACAATGTTCAATTTTGCATAATACTCCCTCTTTAAAGGTACACTGCTTGTATCTATATCAGCATGACAATATTAAGATAATGAAATAGCAAAAACACGATTCCCAATCTAAATCTGTGAAAAATAAAACTAAAGTCGAGACAGGTGATTGAGAAAAATTAATATCTCAATATTCTTTTGAAGTATACCGATAATTATAATTTTTGGAAATCCATAGGGCTGTCTTTAGATGTATTTGTTGAGGTCATTTCAGTCGTGTGTGAAAGAACTGTAAAATGACTCACATAAGAGCAGAAATATCACGTTTTACTTTTACTTGAAAGATTGCAATACAAGTTTGTTGCGTTTTTATTTTGAATGATCTATTTTTGCATCATTTTTGGATAGTTAATTTATGTATTTCTTTTACAATATACCCAATGTCCAAATTCCTCATATCTTCAAAAAATGATTCACAATACTGAAAATTCAATATTTTGCCTTCTACTTAAAAGTAATTAAATTTAGCATGCCAAATGGTGGCCAATCACAATTCAAATGAGTTATTCAGCTATTAGTACACAACACCTTAACAACTGACAATACTGACTAAGACAATTGTATGTTCAGATAAAAAACAGATGATCCATTTCAAGTACAGCTATGTATAGGTGCTTCTCATGGATACTATGTAGCATGGATAGAAATTAGCATAGCATCCAGTTAGCCATAATCCTGTTACATCAGGCCAACACCAGTGGGGGCTTCTTAGTCATATAACACTACATAAGACTCTTATGCAACCGCAAGACGTGAGTACCGGTATATTAAACAAGAGCATGGAGGAGACATTTGACAAAAAGTGAAAAAACAAAAGCAGCTTCTTGGATAACAAAAAAAATGCATACAACTCACCTTATACTTATCTACAATTGGCAGTCTGACAGGCCCATCGCTGGATCTGGTGAAATTTGGCAAACTGTCCAGATGGGGTATAAATGGCAATCCCCTGATAACAGAACACAATCTAATTACCGGTATATCTCCATTAACAGATGTTGTTGCATATAGCGTGTTACAGGTTTTCATTTTTATAACGATTTCATTTGATGGTATAGTACCTGTAGTAAATATTCATCATGTTTGTACACCAGTTAAAGCTACCATTGTATTGAGATTGGTCAACCCAGCCCTCACAAATCACCACTAGATGCTATCTACGTTACTTCTGTCTGATAGAGCACAGGTGAGCCTGAACAAAGGCCAGGTGAGGGGAGCTGGGAACAGGTTTCACAGCTGCCATCTACTGATTAAAAAAAAAAATAATAATAAACGTATAAATGGTAGTGTTAAGTGACAGTTTGTGAACAAAAATTAGGGAAAAAATTGTTCAAAATACTGGAAGTAGTGCTGAGGAATCCTTCTAGCTATGTCGTCAATACACAAAATTCCATCCAAATGCAGAAAAGTTTGCACACAAGGAACACATTTCTCAAACAGTTTAACCATTCATTTAACAAAATAGAGATGGTGTCATTTTTTTTGTCAAATAATAACTACTGCGTAAATTTGGCCCTTGTTTACAGTATGGTAACAGTTATGGAATTACCACTACATAAAGCACATCTGCTGCCCATATCCAACTAAGAAGTAAAATTATAAACTAAAACTAAAACTAGGAAAGAAAACTAATCATACTTTAGTTATATTGACTACATGTTCAATACAACACAAGACACAAAATGGCTGACTTTCTGTTGGTTTAAAGGGAGACTTACGTGTACCAGGAGCATTCTGGCACCGGGTCTTTGAGGTTGGCACCAGTGAGTCCAGAGCAAGGCATAAAGTGGATGTCTTTCTTGGGATTGAAACCCACTTTTTTCAAAAATGGCACCAGCTTTTCCTTACATTCCTCGTATCTTTAAGGCAGAAAAATTATTATTATTATTATTATTATAAACCTTGAAGTTTTCTAATAATTAAAATTAGGGATGCATCGATCTGATACTGGTTTCAGATATCGGTGCCAATGCTGAAAAATTAGCTGGATCGGATACCGACTAACTAATATTGGTTCAGCCGATATCCTGGTTGGACATATAAATTGATGTAATAAGACAATTTACTGGTCGTAGTCGGACCAGAAAATCTTAATGTTAGAATTTGTAGAATTTTTGTTAGATAGTTTTTTTATACAAAGCTATTGTGTGGGATAAATAACAGCTACATAACACAATTGGAACAGTCTTATTTTATTTTTGTTTAAAGGAAATAAATGCTGTTTTCTGTCTCTGCACTGGTATCAGTTAATATCAGGTATCGGCAGATATTTAAGTTCTAGTATCGGAATTGGTATCGGGACTGAAAAAAAAAAAAAATGGATCAGTGCATCCCTAATTAAAGTCACATGTTAACAGCAAAATCTGATGAGAGTAATCTGCAGTACCATGAACAAGAAGAAATGAGATTACTTGCATCAGATTTTGTGGTAATAATAATCAAATTTCTGTGTGCATGTAAACAAAGCTAGTGACATCTGATATAAGTAATCTGATTTCTTTTGAATGCTCACACCTGTGCAGGTTTTAACAAGGAAAATAATGCAAAAATGAAAGAGAAAATGTAAAAAACTGAAAGAGTTTTTTAAAAACTCATTGTACTTCATTTTCTAAATACAACAGTGACTCTAAAAATCCATTGATTAATTGTCACATGTCACCAGGTGTTTTCAGATTTCTTTTGTGCGTGTAAAAACACACCAAGAATCAGATCTAGATTAGGGCATCTGATTAGTTATCTGATTTTTACTGGTCACGATATTGAACCTGTGATTTCTGCCAACCACCAAAGATTTTTTTCTTTGTATCGCCAGTAAACTTGTTAGTAATACTAGTCTGTGCACCTCTCCAGGCTCCAGTTAACAGTGGGGTCATCCATCTTGTTGACGAGGACAATGAGATGTTTCACTCCAGCGGTTTTAGCCAGCATGGCGTGTTCCCGTGTCTGCCCCCCCTTCTCAAAGCCTGTCTCAAACTCGCCCTTTCTGGCTGAGATCACCTGAAAAAATAAATACAAAAAAATAAATACTTAAATAGAGCCAAAGGGGCGTGACATCGCAGCTTTTCTATGGTAGAATTTGTCTTTAAAATGTAGATGTTTATATCTGTTTATAGTTTATGGTTTATGGTTCATAGTTCTCTTTAAGTGGGCATATTCCCATAAAACAAAAACTGGCATAAGGTTCAATGCATCTCTGTGAATAATGAACTATGGTAATTATTATAGTGGCATTATTCAAACACAGGAACAGTTAAAGATGCACTGTGTAACTTTTCAGATGGAGGGGACATCACCTTTTTGTCTTCATGGAGATGTTATTGGTCTGCCTGGCATGTTCCATAGTACGACATTAAACTCTATCTTCATGGAGAGAAGCAGGTGTAGCTAACAGACCAAGTTACAAATCAGATCTGTGGATAGGTGTGTGCGTGATTTCTGGGGGTTGGAGGGGCCGATGGCACAGATTGTCAGTCTACCTCAGGGCAGCTATGGCTACAATAGAAACCACGAATGTGGATGAGAGGCTTTTGACAAGCAAGTGTAAGACATTTTTCAAACGTAATGCACTTTTATTATTAGATGGATAAGTTTCATACTGTGGAACATTCCAGACAGACCAATAACATCTCCATAGAGGCAAGCAAGTGGTAAACACTTGGTCTCAGTCTTGATCCAGTTAGATCTGAGTGCTGCCTTTGACACTGTCGATCATGAGATCCTCTTACAGAGACTAGAGGACTGGGTGGGAATCTCTGGTACTGCACTAAACTGGTTCAAGTCCTATCTAGAAAACAGGGAGTACTTTGTTGAAATTGGAAAATGTGTCTCAGATAAAAAGCCCCCGACCTGTGGGATGCCCCAGGGATCAATCCTGGGACCCCTGTTGTTCAATCTCTACATGCTGCCATTAGGCCAGTTAATACGCAGCAATAATGTGTCCTACCACAACTATGCAGATGACACTCAGATCTATGTCTCACTGGCAGCAAGTGAAAATGGACCAGTGGATTCACTCTGCCACTGCATCCAACAGATCAGTGTGTGGATGCAAAACAACCTTCTCCAGCTAAACTCAGACAAGACTGAAGTCCCACAGAAACAAAGAATGTGTCAGCAGTCACTTCCAGTCTCTCTCTCTAAAACCTTCAAATCAGGCTAGAAATCTATGGGTAATAATGACTTGAGCTTTAACAGCCACATCAAATCAATAACATCTGCAGCTTTTTACCATCTAAAAAACATTGCAAAAATCAAAGGTATACTGTCAAAACCAGACTTGGAGAGACTTATCATGCATTTGTCTCCAGTAGGTTAAACCACTGTAACAGTCTGCTCACTGGTCTCTCCAAGTGAGCGTTAAGACAGCTGCAGTACATCCAAAACACTACTGTTCAGGTCCTGACTAGAACTAGGAAGTACAAGCACATAAGTCCTGTGCCCAGGTCTCTGCACTGGCTTCCTGTGGTTCAGAGAATAGACTTTAAAGCAGCTCTGCTTATGTGTTACTTTGTGTACGAATTGTGCTATACAAATAAACTTGCCTTGCCTAGCCTTGCCTAAACACTCCAGCAGAAAATTTACATAGTGCACCTTTAAATACCCATCTTCCCTCCATCTGAAATGATCTATCTCCCAATTCTCTTCTTGAACGTTGTGAATAGATGCTATAAGATGTCGCCATATTTGTACCAGCACGGCCAGATCGGCCTGTGACGCCCCTCCGATCATGTTTGGTACGAAGCTCTTGTGTCCGGGTGCGTCCAGGATGGTGAAGTGCTTTTTCTCTGTCTCGAAGTAAGCACGCCCCACCTCCACCGTCTTCCCCTTGTCCCTCTCCTCCTGGTTTGTGTCCAGGGCCCACGACAAATACCTGAGTAAAAAAAAAAAACAAAAACGTGAACACTCTAAATAAAGGGTGCGTGGGCGTGTGGTCTTTTAGAACATGAAGCATATCAGCGGTTATTTACTGTCAAACAATAGAGAGGCGCACTCACCAGGTCTCTCTGTTCTTCTCTTTAGCTTCTCTTTCGTATTTCTCCAAAGTTCGCTTGTCCACCATTCCAGTCAAGTACCTACAGAAGATACAGACTTCAATTAATGCATAATTTACAAGTGAATTTATAAATGATCATGTTTATTTTCTATCACAGCTATCAGGTCAAGGTTAAAACTACAATTAGAATCTGAATGAGCCACTTTGTCTGCTAGGTTTGTGCAACAGGTGATTCAATGCTATTACAACTACGCACCTATATATAGAGTATGAATGTGACAATAATTAGACAGTGGAACATAGAACTTACATGATCTGTCCCCCAATAGTGGATTTACCAGCATCTGAAAAAGGGAAACTTGATTAAATACACAATTAACACATATATAAAAAGTAAGTCTTGTATGTTGAGACTACATTCCTCAAAACCCTACTACATGTTATTTAAGATGCTGTAAACTACAGTGTTCATTTTGTTGACTAAATACTTCTTCATATTTTTCATCAGTGTCAAGGTTTTACTGACTAAACAAAATGAGTACAATTACACAGATTGTTTTTTGACTCAAATTACTCATATTTTTAGTTGAATAATGAAACTAAACATAAATGAATGAAGGAATAAGTGGAGACTAGATCTAAGTACCACTTTTCAATCCCAGAGCCCTAAACCAGAAAATTTACAAACATCCAAGGAACAACATGCCAGATAATTGATCATACTGAAAATAAAAAAATTTAAAAAATATTTCCTGGTTACCGGTATATGTACTGAAGTATAGTATAGTATAATTTGACGAATCTTGACTAAAACTAAAATTATTTTTAGCCAAAAGACTAAAACTAAGTTAAAAATTTCAAAGTGAGCACTAGTAGATTGCTGTTCAGACTCTTCAGATTTTTTTTTCTATTTAACTTTGTATAGCAAGAGGTAAGAAAACAGCCATTGTTGGGTTTGCAAGGCTTGTTGATACAGGCGCAGAACTGACGTCCATTTTGAATTCCTTATGCTAAATTAAGACTTTAAGACTTTCTACTATTATAACAAATCCCAATTCTATGTGTACACTACATTCTAGGGTTGTCAAAAGTATCAAAAATCAGACAACAATTGATACTAAAACTAGTATTGAAACAGATACTCATTTGAGCAAGTATTGATACTAAAAAAGTCACATTCAAAGAAGGGGAATTAACCTTTCCTATCAGAATTAGTATTGGAATTGATATTGAGGATTATTTCTATATCTATGTATTGTGACAACAGTACTACACATAGTAGAGCCACATACCGACATGTCCGATGAAGACCACATTGACGTGCTCCTTCTTGGGAGCGTCTGGAGGAGGGGGGGCCACTTTGGGCACGGGCATCTCCTCCTCTTCCTCTTCCATCATCTCCTCATCTTCCTTCCCCGCAGCGTCCCCCTGCCCCCCACCTCCGCCCCCTCCGCCGGGCTCCTCCTTCTGCTCCCAGGTCTCCTCCTCTGTGGTCATGTCCGCCTCAGTGCCTCCATTCTCCACAGGGGCTACAAACAAATGTGGGAGTCATATTGTCAAAAGAGTTACAATTGGTACTTGATGGCAAAACAAAAAAAAATTCAGGTGGCCATGTTGTTTAGATGATTCTTGTATTGATTTACCAAATTAGCTGTTAACTTTTCAGTGTTCTCTCAAAGGAAAATGCTCCTTGATACGCACTGATAAGGAATCTTAAAGAAGGCGTATTTTATTTCTGTGGAATATTAATTGCTAACATATAACATGTTACCGTTTAGACTTTTGATAATGCTATAGAAAACAACATATAAATGTTTCATTTTTGTTTTTGATGCTCTGAGTCCCCCCTCCCTTTGCTCCCCCCGCTAAGTGACTCCCACTTCAGAGCCCTTTCACAGCACAAATGGCGTGCATCCTGCTAATGAAATTACTGCACATCGCATCAGGTTTGTGAAGTTGTAGTGTATTGTTTTGTAACATGCTTTTGTATATTTATGGAAAATTGTTGTGTGGGAGTATGGGTGATGTGGGCTTGTGGGCTGAGCATTGGACAGAATCTTACAGATATTTTTAAGGAGGGTTCCAATAAGGCCCAGGAGATTGTTAGATTACTCAAATATGCATGCATTACATATAACACCTCTTCAGGCATGTTTTGATGAAGGAACAACATTACAACATGATAGAAAGCTCCAAAAAGTTGATTTTGCATAAGACCCCCACTTTAATAATAGCAAATCTAGTTGCAATTGCAAATTCGAATCTAACATAAACTTTGTCAATGTTTATGAATACTGCGTTAAATATAAAGCTGGTAAAAAACATTTGTGGCACTGTCAACTCCGGATGAATAATATGGCGGTGCTAATAGGTTGCGCTCATGTTCTAGAATTTGATTAACTTCAGATTGAGGGTAGGGGCCTGTATAACTCTAATGGAAATGGAATATCCAAACTCATGAGCCACAAAACCTTGTCATTATTTGTTTAGAATTGGCTCCACAAACTTAATCTTATGGGTTAAAGGCCTTGCAACTAACAACTATTACATCTTTGGGGTTAAATAATGGCACCACTCCCTACATCTATGGTGGAAAAAAATAATAACTTAATAATAATAATTGTTCATTTGTGCTCACAGAGAAGATGTTGAACTTTATGCCAGTTTTGTTTCATGTAGATAAATCCAGTAATTACAAAGATATTAAAAATAAACCAGGTCAACAAATCTACAGTCTGACATTTAAACAGCAAATTCCACTATTGAATTCTGACCTGTCCTTCAGCTCATATGTAAACTATAGGGTTTTTAGAATGTTGGGATTTCACGTGAATGCTTCCTATTTTGATATCCTGAGATGTTTTCATATATTGCATTGGTACAATATTGTGAAATTCACTAATATTTAGCTACAATATTTTTTTTTCTGAACTGCTGCAGTCTCTGTATATCAATGAGTCATTCTCAGTTTGTCCTCAGTGCATCAGATGTGTTTTTTTTTAAACAGACTAGACAGACTTATAAGACAAACTGAATGACTTGATATAGATTCAATTCATTCAGTGTTGTAAAGCAGCTGACAAAACTTAGAACAGACAGTTCCTGACCAACACTGCATGCATAAAGAAACTAGGTAATTATGCATTCAAGCTATCAAGTACAATGGTGTTTAACTTTCTACATACATTACTCCTCATTTAAAACTAGGACAGATTACAGCTATCAACTTGGTCATTTACTTATTTGTTTGGACCTGTGACAAGCCACCACCTCTTTCTTATCTTCGCATGGCATTGTAAATGATAAAAAGATCATATTAGATGGTTATTAGATGGATGAGACACAATTTCCACAAGACAGGATGAGACACGAGATTGGGTCCACGAGAACGAGACAATCCAAGATTTTGATATACTTTATATTAAATAAATTGTGCAATCCCATTTGCAGTTTTGGCAGCATTAACATTTTTTTGTTAATATTATTTAATATTTTAGTTGTAATTGTAGACCTGTTTTGGAACGACAGCTTCTCAAGAGATGTAACCCTTTTTGTCCAATCTAAATGTAAACTAAATGGGTAAAAAATCTTAAGAGATCATTTTCCTCATGTGTGCACAATCTTGTGGCAATGTTATCTTATAAGATCTTGTAGTATGAAATCCCATCCCTAATGGTTATCAATAACATGTCATAATGTAACAACTAGCTCTATGGAAAGCAAACATGCCACCAGCTTTATATAACTTTAAAAAGAAGTTAGCATTTTTTTCAATGGATGAAATTCGTGAAAGCCACATCTTACTAAACTGGGAATGCTCCGGAGTAACCAAACCCTCTGGATGCCTTTGGAAACACAGTGGTGTGCATATCTGAGGCAGGACCTTGGAAATGCACTGTGACAGTACACCCGTCTGCCAATGGGAGGTCTATTTTGAGCTGTAGAGCAAAGTGGCGGTTGCATCATGTTAAATGAAGGCCCACGAGTGCACATGAGTTTACAAATGCCGGGCTCTGAATATGGTTTAAGTGTTACAAATCATCTCAAGTCCTTCAGATCACGTCCTCTTATGTTTTCCGAAGCTTCACCTGCTCTGTTATAACCCCGGGTACAATCAGGTTGACTTAATGAAAAGCACATGTGAGGAGTGGACGCATACCGGCTGTGTCTGCCACCTCCATGCTGGCCACTGGCTCTGCGTTACCTTTGGAAGAGACACAAAGCACATCAAACTTTCAGCACTATTAATACACAATGGTGATGCGGCTTGTCTGACAGTCGTGGCCGTTAATGTGTCTTAAATATGTCTATTACACGATGATAATGCGTCTCTAACAGCCACGGTGACTTGTTGATTAGTGAAAAGGCGACAAAATCATGGACTGGTAGTACTGAACAGCGAGTTGGCACTGAGCAGGCTAACTTAGCTTCTTTAGCAGAAGAGCTAGCAAGTTAAGCTAACTTCCACCCAGCTGTCGGCTAACGGCATTCACCCACCCTCTGAAGCCGGCATGTCCACGGTACTGGTCTGGAGGAAGCTGGGCACAAACACCGGGGCGTTCACGTTGGGGACAAAGGGCTTAGCGTTGACGTTCAGAGAGGCGAAGGCGGCCGGGAGCTCCGCCGCGGCAGCCGGGGCCTCGGCATCCTCCTCCAGCTCCCACGAATCCGGGGCGTCTGTCGGGTCCATCGCTTCTGCTTGAGAGTAGAGTTTTCCGCAGTACAAGAGGCTAGTGCCCGAGTGAGTCCGGAGAGGTGCGTGTATTTGCTGGTGTGTTGGTTCAGACTCTTAGCAGCACGTTTGAACAAGTTCCCATCGCTTTGTTAAGCCTGGCTTTGGTGAAGCATATGGATCTCGCAGCGGACGAGAAGTGATCTACAGCCGCTGCATCCCGCTTCCACCGCTAGAGCCCACCACTGGACCGCCACGGGACAAGGACAGTGGAGTAATAATACTGGTTTAAATGATCTTGCATTTTGGTCAACAACTAATTCTTAACTGCATTTATATGAAAGAATAAAATTAGTACAGAAAATATTATAATGAAAATATTGGATCTACTGTCCATGACACAGTAACTCTAAAGCAGGATGACGATCAGTAAACCCTTTTTTAACTTTACAACATGGTTACAAAGCATGAGTTTAAATAAATAAACAGCGCAATAAAAGACACAAGTAATTTGCTAGAGTCGATATTGACTTACTTACTTATTTGGCCCTCAATCAAATCTTATCATACTACAAAACTTCAGAAAAAGTTTACCACAAGTGCAAAGTAACAGTACACACAATATGCCCCCAAAAGTATGCAGCTTTCATATACTGAATGATTAGTAAATATATTAATTATCATGACAGGCCAACATACAAAGACAGAACACTGATTGAAAATGTATAAAATGTATTTTATAACAGTTAACATGAACAAATAAAGAGTCAAAAATGACAATAAATAATGTTATAATAAATACAAGATAATAGTTTAAAGATAGGATTATTTCTTCTTCTTCACTCCTTGGCGTCAGCAACACCTCCAGCAGTGATGGCAAATGTAGCCTCGTTCTCTGGCATGTCAGGGCTACGAGAAATGGGAAAGAAATATTACAACTTTAAATTTCACAGCTATTGGGCTTTTCCAAATGTCCTACATAAGCTCTTTAATTACCTGTCAAATATCTTCGCAATTCTCATTTCACCTCGACCTTTCCTCAGGCTCAAACGAGTGGTGGAAGCGTGAGCCAAAATGTGTCCTCCAATCGGCTTCTTCGGATCAGCCTGGAATCTGAAAAAAAATTATACAGAAACATAAACTCATTTTCCAATAAAATTATAGTTTTTGATCTAATACTATGCATACGTCATTCCAGCTCCAGGATCGGCGGTCATTTGGTTGGTGACAAAGACAGCCACGTTGTACTCTGAAGGGAAATGAGAACAATAAACTCAACAAACACCCTATAATTATGATATCATATGACTCTATCCTCGTCATAATTACCTTCTGAAATCTTCTGCAGCCTGGAGAGCATCTGAGCTAGTTTCTGCTGCCTCTCTGCCAGCTCTCCTCTGCCAGAGAAGTCCACACGGAACAAGGCCATGATGGAGTCTATTATCTATTACAGAGAAAAGGTACTGGAAATAGGGTTGCCAAATTATCGAAAATCACATACTAATCGATACTAAAACTGGTATTGAAACTAGATACTCATTTGAGCAGGTATGGATCCAAAAAAGTCACATTCACAGGACAGAAATGAACCTTTCCTGAACAGCTTTAAAATTATCTTGAGCTGTATCAGAACAAGTATAAGATCATACAGACTAGTATACACCCATGGACCACTAGAACAAGTATAGATCATACAGACTAGTATACACCCATGGACCACTATGGAATCTACCTGTACAACTGAGGGATTCCACAGATATAAGGCCCCATGGTAATATAACAGAAAGTACTATTATTTAATGCTGATATTGTGATGACACTTTGGAAAGTCATGATTATCTTACGTGGCATAACAGGTTTCAAAATCTAAATGTAGGTCTAATCTCTATGAACACATAACTGAACTGGTATCAATAATAATAATAATAATAAAATAAAAAAAAACAATAATAAACAATTTGATAATATAAAACCTGATTATAGGGAGTTATAGGGAGTACTTTTTCTACTACCCATAATAGTCTGTGTTGGAGCCATATTAGTACTATATTTTGTGTTTATTCCTTCTGCCAGGGTGTGGCGCTGCATGTATTTGTTATGTAATTGGCTGCCCTATAAAAGCGGAGGAAAAAAGTGCACTCAGGTGTTGCACTGTGGAGGTAAACAGTCTTTTGACTGGCTAAAAGGTATGGCTAAAAAGGTATGCCAATAAATATTGTGGAAAAGAGTATTTTCTGAACTCTTCTATGGAAAACACGCGTTCCAGAGGCCATACACACTGTAATCAAGTGGACCCTGCAAGTTTTGGCCACTACAGTCTGTGCTTCCTGTTATATGTGACATTTTCCATTCATAAGATATAATATAGAAGTGTATAGATATATTTAGTTTTAAATTGTTAATCACTATGGCAACAATCGTAATTTTTCATCAATCTGAAATCTATGGCTCACATTTGCCACCTTAATTCATTTGTGCTGCCTGATGTTGTTTCATACTGTCATGCCATTACTCGATCTAATAGTAAATATATATAGACTCAATTTAAACTACATGGTCTTATGCTACCACATGTGCTCGTTATTATGAATATATTATAACCATAAAAGCAGTTTCTGTAATATATATTTATGTATTTACCAGCAACTTGAACACTCCACCCTCCTCATGAAATTTTGCAGCTACAAAGTCCAATAGCTCCATCTGGTGCTCACCTAAAGACAAAACCTGAACTCTGAGTAACTTTATCCCAAATTAAACACATAATAAGCTATAAGACGCACTTGTATAGGCGCGGGCATACAGTACATTGTCCAGAACTGCATCATGGTCTACATTGAACCTGTCAGCAATATCCCTCAGTCTGTCAGGGCGACTGGACACAGGCTAAGTCAAGGATACAAACAACTATTTGAAAAAGCACTATTCCTAAAACCAACTTGTTCATATTCATAATCAGAAGTGGGTAGTACTCAGTTACATTTACTTCAGTAACTTTTTAATAAAATTGTACTTTTCAGAGTACTTTTCAACAGCATACTTTTACTTTTACTTGAGCAAAAGGTTTGGTTACTCTTCCCATTGCGTGGAGCTGTACATGTGACAAAACCTGTATGTTGACCATATAATGACCAGATTTTGTGCATTATTTAACATTTTGTCCTTCCAATTACATTCATTTTAAATTATAAATCAGATGTTACATCCTGACAGTTACTCTTTCATGAGTAGTACTTTTTCCAAGTACTTTTTTACTCTTATCTGAGTAATTTCTTGGACCACTACTTTGTACTTGTACTTGAGTAATATTATGTTGAAGTACTGTTACTCTTACTTAAGTACAATTTTGGCTACTCTACTCATCTGTTCAATAATTGTGAAATATGACCAGGTACAAAGTGTTCTCGGTATCAATAAAAATTATTTTCCCGCCTGTATAGCCATCCTCTCCAGGCAGCTGTGCGGTGACTGTAAGACAAAATGCATTATCAACAAATTTTAATATTGAATAGTAAAAATATATGCAATACCTATGAGGCCTGCTACGCACCGCAAAGAGTATGAGATAGCTGGGTTTTTCCTGTGCGGAACTCTACAATAAAAAAAATCCAAAAGTATAATACACAAGGAGCACTACGTAACTTTTCTGTTAGAGATTTCATCATACGTTTGTGTCTATAGATAAGCTATTGCTTTGCCTGGAATGTTGGACAGTATGGCATCAAACTGATCTAACTTGCATTAATTTCATTACCGGTGATTTTATTGTTCAACAGTGCCTTGAAAAACATATATTCTCACCAGGGGTGGAGTGGGGCTCTGAAATCTACCGGAAGCGTTTGCAACGCAGCGACCCATCACTGATCCGCCAGCCCTCTTTTTCAGCGTGGTTGTTTAAAAAAAAAAAAAATTTTTATAAAATAGCCTACACAAATCAGCCTAATGTGTTGGGGGTTTTAGGGGTTTCTCCCCCAAAGGAGAATTTTGAAAAAAAAAAAAAATAATAAAAATCATGCAGTTGGTGCATTGTCATTCTGAAACCTTTTCACAATAAGGCCCATTCTGTAGTTCGTCAGTGCAGAAGGCTTATTTTGAAGGGCCACAGCTAACAGTGCATTGACACAGCAGTATGTGCTGAAGGAACTTTCCTGAGGTTTTGGGCTACATGGGATGAAACAAAGAAAAGGGTTGGCCACTGTAGCTCCTCACAGATCTGCAGCCGAGTCGGTCTGTGCTGACGAGAGAGATGCGAGAAGAGTGCACTCTCCAGCAGCCGCGCACCCCTCTTGCATCTCTCCCCTCTGGAATCAAACAAGTCCGGCACTGGGAAATCTCCCGTGTCTCCAGATTGCCACTCCACCACTGATTCTTACAGTGAGCAGGGTGTCCTCTCCATAGATCTGACCTGTACTTTGGTCTGGTACAGTCATCTGCTTGTCTCTATGGGAATAGATAAGTTTAATGCCATACTCAGGAACATTACAGGCAGAGCAACATCTCCATGGAGACAA
Source organism: Periophthalmodon schlosseri (assembly GCA_000787095.1). NCBI lineage: Eukaryota > Metazoa > Chordata > Actinopteri > Gobiiformes > Gobiidae > Periophthalmodon > Periophthalmodon schlosseri. The sequence goes on from KN472790.1 coordinate 17,282, forward strand.
GCAAGTGGCAGCCCATTCACTAAAAAAGTTACAAAGTGCACCTTTAACATAGGACACTTAAAATTAAAATAGCATTTCCTCACCTCCAAATGCCTCTGTAATGGCCATGCTTTCAATTCCTCCACCCAAAAGTTTACTGCAGAAATATATAGATGTTAAAGCAACTAGTCCACACCATGAAAAGAAATAAGTCACAAGTGGTGGTTTGCAGATTCTAGAATAGGATGATGTAATACTGACGAGAGCCAGATTTCTCTATTGAACATTATATTTTGACATGAAACATCAAAAGGTGAATTCAGAAATGTTGAACCTGATCATTTCTATTAGTGACTAGACTGTATTACAACAAAAATCTGCATTTGAACAATATTCATTTTCGCTGTACCCCATCGGTATTAAATATTAGTGGCCTATACAATATTGTGATGTCGTCATTTGACATTCACAACATTCTAGACTCAGTTTAATACTGCACTGGAGGACAGGTCAGAATTGTGGTGGAATTTGCAGTTTAACTGTCAGATTGCAGATTTGTTGACCTGGTTTATGGTTAATATCTAATAATTACTGGCCCAATCCTCATGAAACAAAACCTGGTACAAACATTTCTCATAAATCTCTCATAGAGTTACATAGGCCCCTGCTCTCTATCTGGAATGATTAAATCATCCAATTCTAGAAAATGAACACAACCTATAGATTATATGTTAAAAATCTTTACTCAAACTCTTGGCTTCCAGTTGTGATGTGGAACACTTGCTTTCTCTTCGCGCTGTACTCAAAAGCAGTCTGGAAACCGACAGTCTAGGTATAGTAAAGTTGGTCAATCATTTAACACATAGTACCAGAATTAACGTATTAGCCAAATACAATTCAAACCAGCATTTTCCCAGCAGCCTCCTTGATTTTTTCTACCTTGGCCTCCGATAGACCTTTGATATTACACAAAGCTTTTCGTGTGGTCATCTGGATACCTTTGACAGTGCAGATTCCCACTGATTTAAGCTTTTTGATATCAGCCATATTCTGAAAGAAAGAGAAAGGACAGTAGTTTTAGACTAGCTGGAGTGATTTAAAAAAAATAATATAAATATAAACATTTAGAGCAACTTACAATCCCATGTTTTTGTAGCTGATCAATATCTTGGAAAAATGACTCCTGTTAGATGCAGATAGTGTTTTAATTATGTTGTTATAATTAGCCTTAAAAAACAGTAATCATGCTAATATATTTTGCCCATGGAAGTAAAATAAGATCTTTGTTATAGATCCATGATTTTACCTCATCATCATGGTAGCCAGAGTCATCTTCAACAACTTGATCTTCCGATGTCTTCATTATGGTTGGTTCACTAGCCTTCTCTTAGATGCTAGCTTTTTATTTACTTCAAGCCAATGCCAACCTAAAAATTCTAACTTTTTTCGAAAAGGCACATAAGCAGCTACCAAATCTCTCATAAATACCTAAACATGACAAAGGTCAGAATAAAGATGGTACCAGATTATGGATATGACGCTTGTAAAATAAACTTTCGCGGGTCGTTTTACTGGCGGGAGATACACGTATTTACGGGTAAACTGAAATAACAAATTCTAAACCAGTGCAATGTCCAGTAAATTGGTAAAAACATAAAGGCTAATATCATCGTTTTCTTCTCTTTATATATATATATAGGCGTGTTTATTTAAAAAAACAAAAAAACAAAAACATTTTTTTTTTTTTTTAACATGGCACTTTTAGTGATTCAACTTCTGAACAACATCATCTTCGTATTACCTTTGAAAGTCACTAGTCTTTCAACCCTACTGCATCTGTGTACAACTGTCCCTACGTGAGAATTTGCTCCAACTACACTACAGGCATGTAAAATTAAATGTTTTATTGGCCCTATGCTGTAGGAATTACTCATTCTGAATAAAGATGCCAATTCCGAATAAGCTTTTCTATTCGATCTGATGGGCAATGTTCTCTTATTTAATTTCCATCCTGACCGATAGAATATTATGTATACCTATTAATTAATATGAACTACTATTTTAATGTAAAATTCTTCTATGGATATTACATTTCAAACTATCTTATTCAAAACTATACTGTGCAGAAGTTCTACTTTTTCTATTCCACTAATAAAATTACCATCATAAACAAACATACAAATGATTACTTTTTGAATTGGTGTTTTATTTGACAAATAACTGCAAAATGCACAAAAGACATGGTCCTGTTTCATCAGTAAACCGGAACTCTTGAGGAGAATTGTAATTACCTACAGCAAATAATTTATTTCAAGCACTTGATGATGGGACCAGAATAGTGGCATGTTCTGTTTGAAAATGCAGTGTTATGATTTTTAACTTGAAAACATTCAGCATTTTTCTGTTTCATTCCATTCACATTTTATACTTTATCTGATGATGGTGACATTGAACAGCTTTAATAACAGAGCAGAGTTTTTTTAGTCCAAAGAGCATTTTTCCTTGGACAAAAACACCAACACATAAAACATCCATACCATATTTTGTCTCATCCATTTGAGTTTGCTACCACCTAAACATATGATATTTTTAAAAAAAGACAAAACCGTGAAGCAGTGCTCCTTGAAATCAGTCTCTGCATAATGTTGACTTGAGGAGAGACAGTGAGATATAGAAGAAAGCGTTCTTTCTCCTTCAGATTAAATTAGAGATTAGCCCAAAAGATTCACTTCCTCTTGATCCTATGTAGTGCAGCTCTTCTGTTCTCCCTGGTCTCCCTGTCTCTCCTTGTGACCAGCTCCGTGGCCCAGGGTTAGCAGCAGATCTCAGGTCCGTGTAGGGCCCAGGACGGCGCTCAGATTTTGCCCGGAGCTGCAGGCATCATCCCGGGCATTCCTCCAGACATCCCTGTGTTGGGTCCCAGTAAAATCTAAATACAAAATGGAAAAAGTAACACATTTGTCGGTGATTTTGTAAGATAACTAAGTAAAGTGAAATATGTTTGAAATGACATGTGCACCTGTCTCTGCTGCTGAAGCTGCTGCTGCTCCAGTTGTAGTCGTTCTGTCTCAAACACAACCGGCAGCACCAGGATCATGAAGGATGTGGTGCCCACCCACAGCGCAGCACGGGAAAAACTGGAGGAATTTAATAGATCATTAAAATGCCACAGGATAACAGTTGCACAGATATTACACTACACTAGCTGCACTTTCTTGTCCCACATATTGTGACAGGAGCAGGTAATATGGGTCAGGTGTCTTGTTAAAGGAAAAACAGCAGCCCAGTAGCCTCTGGTTATTTGGCGAGCAGGACTGTGCCATTGCGCCACTGTTGCTTTACTATTGCCCATTTAATATTAAGGATATTAAATGGGAAATAAAAAAATTGAATATTAGACGATTATGACAGAAGTTATGATATTCACCTTTTGTTTACAAAACAATACAGTTTACATCTAATAAAACGAGATAAAGGAGGTTCAATATAATTCTGCAATTTTAGCTCAAAAAGGAAAGGAAACTTTTAAACTCCCATCCCGTCTAATAGTATAGATTCTTACATTACAACATAACACTTATGTGACGATAAAATCATCACAAACATACCTATAAATCTTCTTGGCCAGTGAGACGGAGCAATGCGCAGACACCTCGGCTGCAGTCCGCACTGTGTCTGGGAACATCTCTGTAAGGCCCCACAACCTCTCTGCCAAAGTCTCATCCAACTGTAAGGACAAACCATTATGTATAACAAAGACACTAACCACATGATGAAACTTGGAGAGACTGTATCAATAAACCATCCACTGAAAATGGGTTTCCTTTGTAATAATCTATTGGCATTACTGCAATCGTGCCCTGCAAGGTCTGAAGGAGCTCCCATTAGCTTGTCTACAGTTTTAGCCTAAGCTTAGCCGTAAAAAAATGAGTAAAACATGCAAAAAACAAACAAACAAAAAAAACCCCGTCCAAAACGTGTTTTGGGGGAACTACCCTCCGTCACTCACATCTTCATCTTCGTCGTCGTCAATCTCGTCCTCCGGGGGCCGAGTAGACACCGGGCCCGCAGCCGGGGACAGCTCCTCGATCCCGGACATGTTCCTAATATGTGCTCCTCTGCGGTGCCCTGTGTGAGCCCGGATAAAGACCGACAAAAGTCCGGGAAGAGATCAACCACAAACTGAATCTCGGTGCACAATTTTATTATTTAGGGGGAAATTAAATTAATTCTAAGTAAAATCGGAGGTCACGGAGCGAAAACGTGAGGCTCTTCAGGGTCGATGACGGAGAAGGGCAGAGGTCATTTTCTATAGGGCTTAGAAAAAACAGCGCCACTATGCAGAGCGGCAGAGTAATTGCAGTTTGTAGCAAGTGCATAATATAAAACATTTTTTAAAAATTGGTGGCTTTCGATTTCTAGAATTTTTATTATTACCTCTTTTCAAGAGGGCCCTTTGATGCCAGTTACACACGCATAATTATGGGACATAAAGGCTTAATTTCTTTTGAATCAAAATGAGTTACAGTTCAAATAGAATGCAACTGATATATAAAAAGCCTTTACTTGTATAATAAACGTATGTAGATAGGTTATAACTGTCATTAGTTACATAAAAATCACTGTCACTACCTCCACATAGTCTTCTGCTACTACATCTGCTGTAAATCCAGTGTGAAAGTATTCAATATTTCATTTCACATTGCATCACGTCAATCTTTGGTCTCTACTTCTCTTCCTGGGAAGTCTGAAATAGCTTGTTTGACCCATGTGAGAGACAAACATTCCTGTGTTCTTTAAACTCTCTCATTCCCTCGTTCCAGTGAAGCAGTTATTGCTGAGAGCAGTGAAAGCACAGACAGTGGAAAAGTTGGACCTAGGGAACTCTTGTTTACATCCTCAGAGTACGCCGCGGGGGCGGGGTTAGCTCCGCCCTCATTCTTTAGACCTGACGTCATTGTAGCTTGTGTTTTTTATGAATGAAAGAATCCAACCTCAGAAAGCAGCGGAGTAATTCCGGGAAAAGGCGGACTGACATTTTGTCGCCAGCTTCGCTTCGGCTCGGCAGGTAAATATACACGTTATCATTATAATATTAAAAAGGCGCTATTCTGTAGCTCTGAGATCGCGATAACGATCAAGCCTCCGGGTGCTTCGGCGCTGACCAAGGACAAATAAGCAGGCAGCTGTTTGCGTTAATCTCCTTAGCAAGTCACAAACCGCTGATGCTAAAGGTGCTAATGTTACTAGCATGTATGGATTCTGCTGGATATATGGCCTCTAAACGCTCACATTTATGCTTAAAATGCTTTCAGACTAATACACAGTTGCCCTCTCCCGTCTTGAGTGTTTACTGACATTTAAAGGTTGAGAAAAAATGTTATGGCTAGCACATGATGATAGCTGTTTACTACAGAGGAGGCGTTTAGCCCCTCTATTCATCTAGACATAGCGCTGGATACACCGTGGGAATAACCAGGCTATGTATTCCTTGTTTTACCTAAATGTATTCGTTAAATTAGATCTTGAGCGTAATAGGAATGTATTTATCAGTGCTGTGTTCACTTTAAGCGTGCTTTAAGGCGATCGGTGTCTTATTTTACTGCACTGTAGCGTGATATTTCTGGTAAATTATAAACGTGGAAGTGAGACGTTTAGAGAAATGTCCTCGTCATGGCGGCGGTTGTTTTTCTTGGATCATGGGGCAGACTGGGCTGAGGTTGGCGGAGCATGGCTGAGCGTTTCTTGCTGAATCACCCTGACTTTACGAAACGGGAGGCGACGGTGTCGGCAGTTTACGGCGGTGCTGCTGTTCGGACAACCTCTTCCCACGCGTTTCGGGAAATGCTGTGCAGGGGTCATCAAACTGGAGGGCACCATGGGCAGGTGCTTTGAAGTGGGCCTACACAATATTTGGGGCTTTTATCTCTTATTACATATTATACATATTACACGTCTCTTATGACTGAAGATGGGTAACCAATAACCTTAATGTAAGAGTCTTTGTGCAAAATTGAATAAAATACGGTTCGACTATTCAATTATTAATACTTTGCAGTGACATAACGTCGGGGGTGTTCTACATGTATCTCTAGGATGGAATGTTCAGCAGTTACTATGGAGACACATTCCACATATTAGTAAACGCTGTCAACAAAGTTTTAAGATTGTCTGAAAACTCAAGAAAAATGCTAAATTGATTTAAACAACTAATTTTCAGGAGCCTGTGATCACTATGATCACTCATGATCCTGTTTAGGTGATTGATTTTCAACAAAAAAAGTGAGAGTGACTAAGAGAAAAACTGCTGGCTAATGCTAGCTAGCTTGGGACTTACTAATTTTATGTGAGAGAGACTTGTTTAACAGCACCAATCATCTCACCAACTAAACCAGCTCTTTTTGGTCAGATTGTGTTAAAATAAAGCTCAGATTAAAGTCTAACAAGCCTCAGGTAGAGCAGTGTTTACAGTTATAAAAAGAATTATTGCACCTACAAACCAGAGGGTAACTAGTTTAAATCTGACCTGAGCACATACTGACATTGTGTCCCCAAGCAAGACACTCAACCCAAATGGCTCACTTCAGCTTATGGCAGGACTGCAACCATTAATCGAATAATCATGACTAGTGGACTATTAAAATAATTGTAATCATACTTTGATTATCATTATCTGGACTATACAGACTGTAAAACACACACAAAAAGAGCTTTTAAAACAAAAAAATGCTGCAAAATAAAATCTAAATTTCAATGAAGAATAAACGGTTTCTGAAATACTTCTTCTAAAAGTCTATTTCTACGTTTTTATGTGATTAGAATCTTCAGTTTACAATAGAAATGAATAATTGTAACTAGTCGACTAAGCAAAAAATAACTGCTGACTAGTTGACTACTAAAATAATCATTAGCTGCAGACCTAGTGTGCAGCTTAAAAGTCTGTCAAAACACCATAGAACTAATTTATTTTCTATTCTTCTATCATTTTGTCTTAATCAGTTAAACTTTGCACAATAATGATAAAAATAGAAGCAAATGGACCTGAAAGACAGGTATTGTCTAACTTTTGCTTTCTATATTTTTTAAATCACCCTCTTTGAAGGTGCATTATATACATTTTATGGTAGAGGACCTGGCACATGACTTTTCCATAGAGATGCTGTTGCTTTGCCTGGAATATTCCACAGTATGGCATTATCTATTCAATTGCGGATGTTTGTATTGCTCAAAAATGCCTCGACAAACTCCACACATCTGACCTGTGACTAGTCACACAACCTTGTGGTGCTGCCTGCTTGTCTGAATGACGATGGGGAGGTTTAATAAGATACTTTGGAACATTTCAGACAAAACAAGAACATCTTCATGGAGGCAAATGGATGCTCCTTAAGATGGTGATTATTAAAACTCTAGACAGCAAAAATTAGACAATACCTGCCTTTCAGTCCTCAAATAGTTATTTTTCCTGACAATTACCAAAATCATCATTATATATTGTGCCACTATACATCCACCAGAAAGGTTCAGTAGTGTGTCTTTAATTAAACCCTACCAAACCTCACATGTCCTTCCCCTGAAATGCACCAGCTAAGAAAACAAAGGTTGTGACCCTCTTTGGAAGACTGCGGTCTGGACATTTACAGAAGGAAAGAGTCTGAAATGATGGGAAACAAAAATAAACTTCTAGACCCGACACTAGACTGCAATGGAGAAGTGTGGACATATTTGTGTGAAGTTAGCTCATCAAAAGGCCAGCCGTTACCTCAGAGAAGACATGGGACTGTGGGGGGACACCAATCATGTTACTCTATTTAACAGCTATGGGCGATTAAGTTGTCTATTTGGTCAGTTGAGAAAGTCCAACGTTGCAAAATAAAGAAAGTTGCCACAATAGCTAAGAATAAGTAAGCTGGGAAAGCACCTCTGGTCTGGTGACTGCTGTGTGACTAGGGGAAGAAGGTAGTGAATTATGTCTTGTTAAGGCTTTTGTGATAACAACTTACTGTGTATAATGCTTTAAGTAAACAAGGAGAAAGATACCAATTCCCCAGCTAATATTTGGATTGAATTTTTCCCAGCAAGACTTAAGATTTTTCAGTATAATTCTTGGCATTTCTCATTTGTTTCAGAATGATGAAAAATGAGGTCCATTGCCATAGTGATTTAAAACAAAATATTAGATCTTTTAGAATGGTAAATGTCACGTATAACAGGAAGCTGAATCTCAGACATAGCAGGTGAGATTTTGAGGACTGTTACACATTCAAAACATATTTTTTAGTTGTCAGGTGATGTTCCACAACGTTTCTATTTAGTGTCCTTTTGGTTTTTCCATGGAAGTCATCGCTTTTAGTCAGGAAATAATCTATAAATAACAGATTTTTTTAAAAGCCATAATGTGTCACTTTTTTTTGGCAAAAAATAGACTAAAATAAAAGCATGTTTTTTTCATTATAGATGTTTTTATTGGGCAGTCTCCTCCTGCTTGTTCCCATGGAAAAGTTGTTCCTTTGGCTATAATATTCCACGGTATGGCATGAAATCTATCTATTTCCATGGAGAATGTTCTGAAGTATGATTTTAACTTTCTGTTTCCAATGAAATCATGTAGTTGACTTTCCACCTCCAGAAAGTTACATACTATCACTTTAAATCAAAGAATGTACAAAATTATGAATAATAATAATGAAATGGAACACAATGAAACTTCATGTTAAAATGTGCATATTTATCAACTCAACTCATGCAATTAGTTTCAAGTTACCAAACCTAATTTCACTGTAGCACACAAGCTTCTCATGTATGTATTTACAGTAAAAGTTGAAAATGATCCGGCTGGCCCCGTTTTCGGTCCACAAAGCCCTGAACCGTTGGTGTGGTGTCGACAAGAGGAAGTGGAGAGGGGATTGGTTGGGACACCTGCTTTTAAGTAACCAGGGGGCAGACACATGATAACTTCCTCCTCTCTGTTCCAGCGAATGCACAAAAGGCCTGGCTCCTCTTTTCTATCACATCATACCACAGAGTGTAATGAACATGCACTTTTTTAGAGAAGCATGAATGCGCTGTTACTTCTGCTTTTGAAATGTACAATAAGGTGTCTTTACACGTGTTTCACACACAACATTTACTGAATTTGATGAAGTTACCTAGTGAAAATGTTAAAGATGAATTAATTGCAAAATATTCTTCTGTTTTGTGTTTTTTAGTGTCTGTTTGTTCGATTTGTGACGTGTGAACCCAAGACTCAAGATCATGACGACAGAGAGAACTAGCAAAGCCCTAAAGGTAACATGGTATTCTCAAATGGCAACTCACCTGTGTTTACTAAAATACATCACATTGTTATTCATAGCTTTTACTCCTTTCAATAGATTGTATATGCAATCTGTTTGTTATGAAATATATAGTACAGTGACATCAAGTTGATGGTTAACAGTTAATCAGTATAATTATTTGATAAAAAGACTAGTCAATAACATGTCTTTCTAATACATTGAAGACCTGTAGTCTCTCTGCCCAGTTTTAACAGAGCACTACATAATGACTTTTTTGGTGGAGGGTCTGCTACCTGCATCTCCATAGAGATGTTACTTCTTTGCCTGGAATGTTCTACAACATTGAATGTCTCCACGGGGACAAGCAGGTAGCACCGACAGGCCACAGGTCAGATCTGTGGAGAGATGACCCCTCTCACAGTAAAAATGCATGTTTTTCCAATTTTTTTTTCTTTTGCTATTAAAACAGCTGTAACTGAATAAATTCAGGATGGATAAGACAATAGCATACAGTGGAACATTCCAGGCCTCCAACCTCTCCATGGAAACAAGCGGAGGACATTTCCCCCATCAGAAAAGTTTCATACAGCATCTTTAATCATTAGTATACCTATATATGGTTCACTATATGCATAAACCAATCTGCAATACAGTCCATTTGTAAATGGTGTTATAAATGGTATATTACACTACTACATTACTGCTCAGATAAACCAAAGTCTCATGTTGTTGTTGTTGTGCCCAGGTGAAGCAGGAGTGCGGCGAGAACGTGCCCTTTCTGTCAGACAGTGAGCTCATGTCCCTGTCGGTGCGCGATCTCAACATGCACCTGCGAGGCCTGTCCCGCGACGAGATCCAGAAGCTCAAGCAGCGCCGCCGAACCCTCAAGAACAGGGGCTACGCTGCCAGCTGCCGGGTCAAGCGCGTGTCCCAGCGTGAGGCCCTGGAGCAGCAGAAGCAGGAGCTGCAGAGGGAGGTGGACCGGCTCGGGGCGGAGAACGCGGGCATGAGGAAGGAGCTAGAGGGCCTGGGGGCGCGTCTGGCAGCACTGCAGAGGTTCGCCCGCGGCCTGGAGGCAGGTGGGGGCAACCTGGTAGCCACTGCGCCGCGCC
>JACM01022600.1:0-10275 GCA_000787095.1 Periophthalmodon schlosseri
GCAAGACACCTAACCCCCCTCACCCCCTGTGTCTGTGTACTCTGGTGTTTGAATGTGTGTGTGAATGGGTGAGTGGTTCCTTGATGTAAAGTGCTTTGAGCGCCTTGAAGGTGGAAAAGCGCTATATAAAAATGTGAGAATTTACCAACTTTGTGAAAAGTGCTCTCATTGGACTCTCCCCGTATAAATAAAGATAAATGAAATAAATTTGCTAATTGTAATGATTCAAAGTACGATTTTAATTTGACGGAAACATGGCTGACAATCTGCCTCTATGACTGTTGTCATGTTTGTTAGATAGTAAATTTAGTTACAGCGCCTTTGTAAGACTTTAAACCAAACTGAAATCATTGTAAAAATTAAATATATGATCAAATGAAAATCACATAACTGTTCCTCTTAAAACATGAATCACAACTATGCATATTCTTGAGTAATCATAACAGTAATGAGTAAATGCCATGTTTCATATGGTAATCAATTAGTAACGGGACGAATAGTGGTTTAAATGATCAGTAAATTCTCTGTGTTTGCTGGAGGTGATTCTAAACACTGACCCCCCTCTCCGCATCCCCCTCCCCAGCCCCCCCGTCTCTCTCTGCGGGACGTCCTGCGCCGAGCTCCTGGTGTGTGGAGACAGAGACACCACAGCGGTTTGATTGACAGGTCGTCTCTGGAGAAGATCCCAGGAGAGGACATAACCTTCTGCTTATACTGTTTAGGGAATTAGGCTGTTTACGACAGCTAAAAGGGAGTGGCAGAGCGGTTATCCTGTCTCCTCCTCTCAGTATAAGGAGGTTGGGGGTTAGACTCCTGATCTGAGTATTCTTCATTCACACTGTACAGGCCTGGTTTGATGGGACAAGAATAGCGCTGAGCTGATTCCTTTGACTGAGGTCCTGTATTAACATAACAAAAGGCTGTGGACTGTCTGTCGAAATGACACACACAAGAGGTGGAGTCAAAGAGGCCATTTTGGAAAATCACACCGACAAGTGTAAAAATCTAGGCCAGAGTTTGGCCAGAGAATATTAACTTAAGATTGTCTTATCTTACCTTTATTCAGTTACATGGGTTTTTATTGCTACGAAATGTCTTGATATCTTGATATGCACTTTACCGCTCCACAGATCTGACCTGTAACTTAGACTGTTTGTGTCATCTGCTTGCTTCCAAGTTTAATGCCATACTGTGGAACATTCCACCCAAAGCAATAACATCTCCATGGGGACAAGCAAGTTGGTGACCGTCCACCAGAAAAGTTACATAATGCAGCTCAGATCATCAATAATTTAGAAATGGCACAAATCTTTAGTTTTAGATTTTTTTTGTCATAATGTCATGGGCGGTTTTGGATTGTTGCTGATACAAATGTAAACGTGAACTGTTGTTATGATACTAAAATTTGAAACTTAATGATTCTGATATCACGATGATCACACACTGCAATGTCATTTTCAACAGTAATGGTTATTTCTTTATTATCACATGGTTTATTTCTTCTAAAACTATCCTGGAAAGATCCAACTTTGACGCATTTATGTATTCATAAAACGGATCCATTTTTGATACTAGTTTTAGTTTGAGTTAATTTTTTAAAATACATTTTAGTTTTTGATAACCCTATTGCTGGGTTTCCGATGACATCACAACATTCTACAGGCCGATTATATTTAATACAGATGAGGGCAGCCAAAATTAATACTGTTAAAATGCAGATTTGTGTTGTAATACAGGGAGTTCTTGGGTCTAGTCACTGACTGAATGATCAAGTTCAACATTTGTGAATTTACCTTTTGGATATTCCATAGCAAAGTGCAATGTAATCAGTAGGGAAATGGGATTATGACACTGTTCAAAGCAGGAACGAAGTTGCCAGCCTCCTGGTCTGTGGGCGAACGCTCTAACCAATGAGCCACTGCCCACCCCAGCTGTCAAAATAAAGTACTCTCTCTCCAAACATGTTTTCTTTTAGATCCTTACTAATTGAAAGATAAAAGTCAATCAAAAACAAATATGAAACTGCTCAAACTCAGTATAATTAAACTGAAGTATTGTTTTATGCAACTCCTTTGGGACAATAACAAAGCAACAAAACCCAGAATAAAACCTCATTCAAATGAGGACGTGTGATTGAACCACCCCCAGCCACTGATCATTTATGAAAACATTACAATGATTTGAACCCAAGAGGCTCCTTTCTGTTTTAATTACACGTTACACAGTAGTGAGCCTGCAGACACCAGCACATTAAATCAATGACATGTTAAAGTAAACAGGGGGGACTGTCAGAGGAGTCCCAGTGCAATGTCCCAATGAAAGACAAGAGCAGAGGTAAAGACTCAACATATTATAGGGGTGAATATTTAGTCCTCAAAGTTTGTGTTGATCAGTGTGTTAGAAGCAGGAAAGTAAATGAGGATTTAAATGTTTTACATTTTCTGTACTGATGCAAAAGGCAGAGGGATTCTGTTTTAGAAGTCAGCGCTACTTCCTGTATTTTTGTACTTTTCTTCTCAATTTCCACAAACTGCCACTAAACTGATGTAAAACTTTGATAAATATTTACTACAGGTACTATCACAAAACATCTATAGTTATATGCACTTTAAACCATGAGAGGGGTTAGTGGTATGCAGTGGATAGTATTTATACAAGGTGCTTTAGTCCTGGGTTAGTCCTGGGTTAGACCTGGGTTAGTCCTGGTTTAATCCTGGGTTAGTCCTGGGTTAGTCCTGGGTTAGACCTGGGTTAGTCCTGGTTTAATCCTGGGTTAGTCCTGGGTTAGTCCTGGGTTAGACCTGGGTTAGTCCTGGTTTAATCCTGGGTTAGTCCTGGGTTAGTCCTGGGTTAGACCTGGGTTAGTCCTGGTTTAATCCTGGGTTAGTCCTGGGTTAGTCCTGGGTTAGACCTGGGTTAGTCCTGGTTTAATCCTGGGTTAGTCCTGGGTTAGTCCTGGGTTAGACCTGGGTTAGTCCTGGTTTAATCCTGGGTTAGTCCTGGGTTAGTCCTGGGTTAGACCTGGGTTAGTCCTGGTTTAATCCTGGGTTAGTCCTGGGTTAGTCCTGGGTTAGACCTGGGTTAGTCCTGGTTTAATCCTGGGTTAGTCCTGGGTTAGTCCTGGGTTAGACCTGGGTTAGTCCTGGTTTAATCCTGGGTTAGTCCTGGGTTAGTCCTGGGTTAGACCTGGGTTAGTCCTGGTTTAATCCTGGGTTAGTCCTGGGTTAGTCCTGGGTTAGACCTGGGTTAGTCCTGGTTTAATCCTGGGTTAGTCCTGGGTTAGTCCTGGGTTAGACCTGGGTTAGTCCTGGTTTAGTCCTGGGTTAGTCCTGGTTTAGACCTTGTTTAGTCCTGGTTTAGTGCAGGTGTTCTGGGGTAATCTGGGTCACTATGTAACTTTCTTGGTGGATGGTTGTCTTCATGGAGATGTCATTGCTTTGCTTGGAATGTGCCACAGTATGGCATTTAACTTCTATCTTGCATTTATTCAAGTGTTTTTATTGCCACAAAAGCTATCCATGGGTTTCAGAATGATGAAAAGGTAGGACTGTTGCCATAGCAATTAACAACTCAAAACAAAATATTGTGTATTTTGAATAGTAAGCCGTCCTCAAAATGGCACCATATAACAGGAAGTCATGAATACCTTGAAAAATATGGCCTAATAATATGTCACCTGCTTGTGTTCATGTAGATATTTGTATGTCATACTATGGAACATTCCAGTCAAATCAATTACATCTCTATGGATACAATCAGGTGACAGACTTTCCCCCAGAAAAGTTACATAGCGCGATTTTATTTGTGATTTTCCTGTAATTCCATTTAAACAAATTTAACTTGTACTTGAACTGAAATGAGAATCCTCGAGAACACATTTTTGCTGCTTCACAATCCCTCTAATGTAATCTAACTCCTCCATTTTGTCTCAGACGCTGGTTAAAAGGAGTCTCTGAAATGGGGCCGCCGAAGTTCAAGTGAGTTATGATTACGATTGACCCCACCTGACCCCTACATACAGACATCTGATAAACCATCTGAGCGCGGGGCCAGAATCAATGTGTTCAGCTCAAGAAGACAAGATGGAGGTTGAGCCGCGTTTCATTGTTTTTACAGAAAAAATGAAAATCTGATTTGGTTTTAAACAAGAATGAGATTGTAAAGAGATGGAGGCTTTTGTTTGACTGTGGACACTGAAATAAGGAGGGAGGTTGGGACAATATGAGGCGATGTAACACATGGAACTACACCGGGGCTTTAGTGAAATCTTGTTCACTCCATGTTTTGTTCTTTGTCTATTGTCGCAGCTGTGGTTTGCGCTTATATGTACGATGTTCTGCTAGGGTTGTGTCAGGAAGGGTATCAGGTGTAAAACTGTATATTTGTACTGACCTTACCGTATTAAAATAAACACAATCATTTTTCAAAAGAATCACACAATTTTATTTTTAACACCCCCAGTATAAAACACTCCTTAGTTCTCACATCATCTTAATCAACTTTAGGTTCTGTTTAAATCATAGGCCTCAGCAAAAGTGAGACTCATTAAACTGTAGTACTTAAAAACATGTACAACAGGCTCCTCCCCTGAAAAAAGAGACTCTTAATCTCAGCGGGACTGTCCTGGTTAAATAATTCACTCTACACTCGGTGGTGGTAAATTTCTATAGCCCCATCTGCCCTGGGACAGGCTGACAGGAGCAAGGCTGACCATTTGTGCCACTAGAATCTCACTCTACCTCAGTGTGTGACGGCTGAGTAAATGAAAACTGGAGTAAAGAGAAAGAAATGTGAAAAGCAGAAGTAGTTTATTTTTACACATTTTAGAGGCCAGAGCGAGTTTAGCTGTGACGCTAATGTTTACAGCTACTAGCATGCAAACAGCCCATCAGAGTCCTAGTTTGTGGATGATAAAAATGCTCTATAATTAGATTCAGGCAGTACACAGTGATCACATTTTGACCCTAAGAGCTGCTTTTACAATATATCGGTACTGGGGCAAAACAAGAAATTGGGTCCAGCCCCTTTAAGGTATTCATAATGTGTTTGTTTGTTTTAGTGAGGAGTCAAACTTGAGTATTTCTCCCTAACCGTCCTGGAGAAAGAGACAGACTCAGAGTGGCTCCTCAGAGGCAGCAGGTCAGTGCAGGACATGTCAGTGTCACTGCAGCCCAGACTGGAGCTCTAGTTCTGGGGCAGAGGAGCAGCGCAGAGGGGGTTCACTTCGGGACCATGGGGTTAGTGGAGCCCTCCTCAGTCAGGTTTTAAAGCGATTAGTGATGTCACAACATAAAATGTTAATGTTACGATTATTCTCACTGTTTAAAGAGACATATTGTGCTTTTGTCTGCTCTAGTTATTATGTATGACAGTAGTAAAAGCCAAAAGTAAGATCTGTCAACTGGACAAAAAGTTATATGAGTGTTTCGCTGCTCATCCAAGCCGCTTCTTCAGTTCTGGTCAGATCACTGGTGGACACTGCCTTATATCTGAAGGGAGAAGCTAACTACACTGAAACTGAAAACAGCTTTTGTTTACAGTTTCTGTTTGTAGGCTCGGTCTATTGAGCTACACTAAGTGTACAATGTGCCTGAGTCATACTTAGCATATTCATTCAGCTCTTAATGGGTGCTTTCACACCTATTAGCATTCTCGCTAGCTTTATTGTTCTCTTTGTTTCCTTTGTTTGCTTTGGGGCTGAGGATGGAGTTATAGATTGGGGATAGATGATGTCTAACGCTCCCATTCCTGTTCAAGGAAGGATTGTCTTTCCTAACAAAAATTGCTTCTAGGAAAGAATCAGACCTGGACGACTGAAGGATTACACAGATATGTATGACAGTGTTTCTCAAACTGTGGTGTGCGAGCTCCTTCAGGTGGGACTTGGACAGCTCTTCAGTTTATGAGTTTACTTGATTTAGAGTTCATTTTATCCACTTTTTTGTCCTCCTTTGGATAATGTCTTGTTTAGAACTACAGTGGAAATTATGTTGTTCACTTTTAGACCTGGTTTGGCCCAGAATGGAATAGTCTGGAATAGTCCTATTATATACTAGATTAGACCTGGAATAGTACTGTTATAGAGTTAAGTTAGATCTGACGTTACTTGGAAAGCCAAATCGTTTCTGGTACTTGGTGTGAAATGTTTGAGAGCTACTGATCTGACGCCTGTTCATTATGTTATACTTTGGACTTTTAAATTGTGCAATATTTATGTAAAACACCACTATAAGAAAAATAAGGGTGTATTTACAGTATACAGATGTACAGTACCTTACCATTACTAGTTTTATTTTTACAACCCACTACTGTTACAGATTTTATGGCTTCTATCTGTTAAATGCTATTGAGTTTTTCAAAATAAAACTCCTTCATACACAGTAGCTTCGAAACAATTACTTTAAATGCACCAATGCACCAATTATACAATAAATATCACTACAAAAAAACTACATGATTGTTAGAACATATGTATTAAACATACACTAAAATACAGAGGCTCATGTTAGGCTCAGGTCACATACAATGTACTGTTCCACTGTCATAACTTTCAAATGGCTCAAAGACAGTATTTCCAGAAAAAAACCCAGCTAATATTAAAAGTTTGAAAGCTCAGGGCTAGTCAGCTCGAGGTAACTAATGACCACAAGACATAGAATTTTAGATGAACTGCTAAATTATTCATAACATCCCGTGTTATAGATATTAGTTACCAGGTAGCTGGTTAGTCTCTGCAATGTCTTAATTTGTAATATTAGAATTTTGCAAAAAGTCTATGGGAAAATGAATGGGAAATGTACTTGTGAATGGGCGGGAGCTCCCTTGTATGAATGTGTAACTGGCAACTAAAAAGTTATGTTTTACAATGCAGAGAATCATTCATTTTTAAGCAACTTTTTTTTCTTTTTTTTTTCAAGAGAGCTCATTCGAATAAAGTACCACAACATTTTTTTCCCATACCCAATTTTTAACTGAAGCTGATAACCTGATTTTGTAGTGTACAGGGAGCGGTTGTACCTGTACCACATTTTGAAAACCCCTCATGCTGTGTTGTCTATTACTCTGTGTACAGAAGCATGTTTGTATCGTTCACTCCCTGCTCTGTTTTACCCCCCTCTCCTTTGTTTAAAGACTTGCTCCTCCAGTGGTTTAGTCCCAGTGTCTCGTGGGACCTCATTATTCGCATGTGTCTGTGTCCAGGACGTCCCAGACAAGAACACGTCAAATTTGGTTCGGCAGAAGGCAGAGACGGAGGAGAGCCTTTCCGAGCACAAAACACATGAACAGTTTGTATAAGTCGTAAACGTTTGTTGTATTGGTGGCATAAAATTTCCATTGACAGGATTCCTACAGGGACGACATGTTTTTATACAGAAAACAGACAAAAAACATCCTGTCCAGTTGTATCTCTATCAGGTTTTTGCAGAGTCAAGTTAAAATTAATAAAATATTTAAACATAAGGCAGTGGACAGAGAGCTGCGGGTGGATGTCACTGACAACATGTTAAAAAGAGAGATGTTTGTGTGTCAGTGCTAACGCTAATGCTAATTTTAAGGCATAATAAATATTGAAACCTCACCACAAACTGAAGTGTTCTACATACAAAATAAATGGGTAGTCTTTATTTTAATTAATTTGAATTTTTATAGGTTGTTCATTTTGTTTTCCGATTTTAATAAAAGTGACTGTTAGCTTTGAGACACGGTGTGCTAGCTAGCATTGCTGTGCGGAGAGCCTATTTCAGTCAGAATATATGTTTTTCAAGGTATGTTTGGCCAATAAAAAAGCTTGTAAATACATGCAGTGAAGTTTAAAAATGCCATATTATGGAACATTCCAGACAAAGCAATAACTTCTCCATGGAGACAAGCAGGTGACACCACCAGGCCATGTTACAGGTCAGATCTGTGGCGAGGCTCCAAAGAAAACAATAACATCTCCATAGAGACAAACAGATAGCGGATCCTCCAGAAAAGTTACATAGTACACCTTTAAGGATTTTTTCCCATCAGAGCTATCATTGTTATGTTAATATTTTTGCTGCTCGTAAGTTTTTTCTGTAAATTGACAATAACATGTGAAAAATCTGTCAGAGCAGTGATCAAAGCTGTTCCTTCTCAAGAACAGAACAGTTCTCACCATAAAGGACGTGTTATTGAAATTATAAATGAGGATTTGATTTGTGACGCCACGCGATGTGGAAAAAGTGAGATTATAATGAAAAAGACCCAGCTTCAAAATGTCTAAAAAGAGATAAACTGTCAGAATGAACCACTTTGAAAATGATTCAACAGAAGAATAAAAGATTTTAAACAGAAAATTACAGCACTGATGCCTTGAAATGATGGACCATGATAAAGAAGAGGGTCGGACATGGTTTAGTCCTGGTTTAGATCTCCGTTAGTTTCTCTTTTGGTCCCGGTTAAATTACATCAACCCACCTCTCACCCATTCACACACACATTCATACACCAGTGTACACAGTCACTAGGGGCGAGGTGGGTTAAGTGTCTTGGACACAACGACAGCATTCATCTGTGAGATCTGGAATCGCACCGCCAACCTGTGGGTCAGTGGATCTGACCGCTCAACCAATGATGCTTATGTTGAGAGCAGGATTCGAACTCCTTTCCCCTCTCTCTCTCCTCTCCTGCCGCTCTCAACCCTCTCTCCACTTTCTCCTTCTTTCTCTCTTATCCTCTCGTACCCCACCCCCTCTCCTGCCCCCACCTTCTCTCCCCCTCTCCACGTGTCCATTCCTTTCCCTCTCTCTTTCCACCCTCCCTCTCTCTCCTGTCCTCCCTCTTCCTGTCTCTCTCTCTCCATCACTTCTCCCCCTTTCCCTCTCCTCTCCCCCTCCTCCCCCTCTCTGCCTCCCCCTCACTTTTTTCCCCCTCTCAGTGATAATTATAGAGTTACAAATGGGATTAGCCTATGGGGAACTTGGACTCAGACGCTCTGGTGGTTAAACAGAGGGATGTTTAAAGGAGAAAATACCTGTGATTTTATCTGAATCTGCAGAGACCAGACTTCAGGGACATCTGCACTTAACATCATTATGCTTGTTTCTATGGTAATTAACCATCAGACTTAAAGGTCCTGTATTACAGACAATTGACTCTTATGAGCTTTAAGCCATGTTAGAATGTGCTTATCTCATCAAAAACATAGCTGGAGTCGTGTTTTGTTTCATTCACACATGTCTGAGTAACCCTTTATTACTAGTCTGTCTACATGACCCACGCTCAAAATGCATTGTTCCACCTTGTGATGTCATGAAGTGGTAGTTTTCAAGTTAACAGCTCCTTTTATCTTTTGTTCAGTAGAGATTGGCAATTCCAGGGCTAAAATCATTCAAATGATTCTAGTGAAGGTGTATGGAGTTTAAAAACACAGTGGGGCACTTCCTGTATTACCACATGACATCACAAGGTGGAACAGAGTGTTTTCTGTTTAACAGAAGATCTCAGCCTAAATATGCAGGGTTTGTGTGTTAAACATGTGTGAATGAAACAAAACACAGCAGGTCTGTTTGTGATGAGGAAACAACATTATAACAGAGATCAGAACATAGTGTAATACGGGCCATTTAAAGGTTCACTGTGTAACTTTTCTGGTACAATGTTACAAGTTTCAAGATACAGGTCAGATCTATGGAGAGGCGACTCGACTTGCAGTAAGAATGCATGTTTGTCAAGGCACGTTTTAGCAATAAAAACTCCTGTAATTGAATAAATAAGATAGAAGTTGAATGTCATACTGTGGAACATTACAGGAAAAGCAATAACATTTCCATGGTGACAAGCAGGTGATAGACCCTCCACCAGAAAAGTTACACAGCACACCTTTAAACTGGGCAGAAAATAGAACTCACTGTATTACAACAGCAATCTGCATTTTAAAGATATGAATTTTATCTACCTCCACCTGGCTGTATGGTTCAACATGATGCCCTCTGAAACACAGCAATAGGATAATATAAAAATAAAGCACTTTTCACCCTGTAGTACAGGTATCTGCTCTGAGCAGTGTACTCAGTACTCCAAAAATATTCATTATAAAATGTATTTATTATTATTCTTTATTTACACACAAAATCAAGGTCCTATGGTGACTTCTACCACATCGCTCCTGATTTTACACTGCCAACTCTCCTGTTTAATTAAGTCTATTACGGGACACTACAATGATGACTGCATTTCACCTACTCAGGCAACACTGCAGCACATCTCACATAACCCACTACATGGTCCGATATGGTTCTATATGGTTCT
>KN472791.1:0-10428 GCA_000787095.1 Periophthalmodon schlosseri
TTAACATATCATTACGTGTTATCGTTTTAACGGCTCTTGGGTCCTGTCGCTGGTGTGGTCTGCCCTCTAGCGACAGTACTGCCACAGTGCAACTTATAAATCTTTCAAAACAGCTCAAAAGCAGCTTCTCACGCAATTAGCTCATATAAAAGCTCTTTAATAAAACATAACAGTAAAATATTACAAACTTTAAAAATATTTAGAATGTCACAATATTGGATTATAGGCCTGTCATGATAATCACTATATCAAAAATGTTTACTTTATTAATGGTTATTTTTGGCTATATGATAAGATTTAAGCTGTAAAAGGTTGAATAAATCACTTCTATGGCTCATTACAGATGCAAACTAACAATCAAACTGTTTAATTCTGCTGTTTATTTACTGCAGCTCATAATTTTTAACAATATTGTAGATTTAGAATAGTTTTTGTGGTTTAAATTGTGGGTTTCAGTATTATCATCTACCGTCTATATTTACTTCAGCGATATATCGAACTTCAAAACATGTTATCGTGACAGTCCTACTCGATTATAATTTTGGTTGTGTACAGTAAAAATTCCCATCAGCCTCGGCTTGCATAATGGTATTAAAAAGCTGTGTGGATATGGCCTGGTTTATGCGGGTCTATAGTTTCAGTAGCCATGTTGGAGGAGGTCCACCTGGCATCGTGAAGTAGCTCCACCACCAGGGTTTGTCCACTCTCTCCTCCTGGGCCTGCGCTGCCTCCGCGGGTCTGGAGGTGTAGCGCTGGTACTGGTTGTAGGGGTCAAAGCGCTCGTACGTGCCCATAGAGGGGAGAGAGTCGTCGTCCTCTGCCGTGCTGGTCCCGGCTCCTGACCTCTGCAGAATGAAGTCCACCCGCCCGGCCGTGTGCATGTTCGGGGGTAGGTGGACTTTCTTCAGGGAGCGACTGAAGCCGGGAGCGTGGGCCGATACGATGTGGATCCCCGGGGTCAGGAGGCGCCAGTAGTCTCCATCTTCAGCTGAAACGTTTGGCAAAAGTTTGAAGTTTAATTCAGGATTCAGAGTCATAAAAAAGCATGTGAATAATAACGTCCATCTTGTCCTTGTTCATTTAGCCTAGTAATTGAAAAAAAAATTGTTTTTATTTCATGTGATTTTAGGTTTGTGTTAGAAATGTATGTTTATGAATAGTGTTTACATTTGCCCCACATCATGATGCTTATCTGTGATCTGAGTCTAACCTTATGGGGAACTGTTGTATTTTGTTTATTTGAAAATAAAAAGTCATAAAAAAAAAGAATTAGAAAAAAAAAAAATCTTCATCTAAAAATCTAAAAAAATTTTCCACGACATTTTGTATGTGAATAATGTTTGTTTAGATCATGACTGAAAAGATTTTAAAATACAACGACAAACACAACCAGTCAGTTTGGACACATCCTCTCATTCAGTGCTTTATTTTTACTACTATTTACATTTTATAAACACACAGAAAACATCAAACATATGAAGTAAGATATATGGAATTATGTAGTAAGAAAAAAAAAAAAAAACCTACTAATTAAAAAAAATACATACATACATACATACATATATATATATATATTCAAATCCTCACAGTATCCACCCTTTGTTTCTCTTGAAATATATTTAGTAGAGTTATTTAACCTTTTTCTTTGCTACATAATTCCATATATCTTACGTCATATATCTGATGTCTTCTGCGTGTATATAAAATGTAGAAAATAGTAAAAAAAAAAAAAACATAAATGAGAGGGTGAGTCCAAACGTTTAGCTGCTCCTGTTGTTCATCGTCTAATGACATTGATCTGGTCTGAAACTGTCTGAACTGGTGATAAACCGACTCAGGTCTGAAAACAAGAATCTTTAAAATAAAGATAAGAGTTAATTTCTTATATTTTAAATATTAAGTTCTTACATGTATAATGTTCATTTATTGCACATAATAGTCTGTTTTTATAGAGAAGACCAGAGACCTGTCAGAGACCTGACAAAAACTGCTTTTGTGTCCACATGTTTCTTCTTGTGTGTGATTTTCAGATCATTAAATATATTACACATACTGACTGTAACCTCCCAGAGAAAATGTGTCCTGACTTTGAAATAACACATGTCCAGTACAGGTCTGCAGTTCTGCTAAATGATCAGTGTTGGGAAGTAACTGAACATGTGCCGAGAAAACGCGTTCTGAATACTCATTATGAGCAACTGTATTCTGGTACTTTTACTTTTTCATTTGGTGGTATTCAGATTACAGTTACTTTTGTAAACCAAACTGAGAAAAATATAAACCTCAGCTCTTGTGGTGAGGCAGGTGTGATTTTTCCTGCTGTAGTTAATGTGATGGAAACACAGAACAAACAGTGGAACAAACATAAAGCAGTTTTTAATCCTATGCTGCATTTTTACTCTATAATTTAAACGCAACACAATGTAAAAGTATCCTAAGTATTCAGAATGCAGTACTCTGATTGGACCATGTGTAAGACTAAAGTAGTTCATAGTCGTAGTATTGCAGTAAAAGTACCTGTAGTGACGTCATGCCTGATTCCTCGGACTGAAATGCGAGCCCCTTTGATGGCATTTCCTTCCTCGTCTGTGACTGTGCCTTTGATAGTAAAAGTACCTGTAGTGACGTCATGCCTGATTCCTCGGACTGAAATGCGAGCCCCTTTGATGGCATTTCCTTCCTCGTCTGTGACTGTGCCTTTGATCCCACGATGAGCCTGAAAATAAAACGGTTTAGAGCAGACGGAGCAGAGCAGACGGAGCAGAGCAGACGGAGCAGAGCAGACGGAGCAGAGCAGACGGAGAAGAGCGCCAACGAACAAAATGTGTGGACTCAAAACACACAGCAAAGAATCGATACACTGCCTCACAGCACTAGGGGCGTTTTACACAAATGAAGTCTATATGTAAATACTGATAAAACTGCTTACATTAACCTGTCACTGTTAGGTCATTGTAAGATCGACTTGTTCAGTAAATGTGAGATGGAGCTGTGTATTTGGTGACATTTAACAGGAGCAGAGGTGGAAAAAGTACTCACTGTTACTTTGTTACTAATGTAAAAGTGCAGATACTGGAGCAAAAAAATACTCAAGTGAAAGTATCGCATGAGTAAAAGTATTAAAGTACCCGTTTAAAAATGTACTTAAAGAGTAAAAAGTACAAGTATTTCAGGCTGATTTTGAGTCTTATAAAGCTTCAAATGTAGTGATTTTTTTATAGATATTTGAGCTGAATTTTGTTCAACAGAAACAACTGAATCGATCGTTTTATTGTAGCTGTTTTTATTTGTATATTTTTGCTTTACTCAAATTATGAACATGTTAAAAATAAACCCTCAGCCTTTTCAGCAGGTCTCAGACAATAATAAAAAATACTTTTACTTTTCAGTCCAGTTCAAAAATGTAGTGGTTTACTTTCAGTCCAGTTCAAAAATGTAGTGGAGTAAAAGTAAAAAGTATCCACTGTAAAATGAACTTAAGTAAAGTACAAATACCTACAATTTTTACTTAAGTACAGTACTTTACTACTTTTACTTCGTTATGTTCCACTTCTGATCTTTCTTTGCAGTGAGGGGGAGCATTTTGTTTCTGTACAATCAGTCGTTTCCTTATTGTAGCTTCAATATTAACATTTCTCTCCTGTATTTTATTCTTCTTTCAAACTGCACTTCAAACTGTTTATTGTGACAGAAGCAAAAAATTAAAATAATACTTCCAGAGACTTACTGCCTCTATAAATGCGAGCAAAGCCTCTGCGTTTTCGTGCCAAATGTTGAACAGCTCCTCTTGTGGTGGGAACTTGTCACAGCCGAGCGACACGGTCACCTCAAAGCAGTTGGTGTGGAGATAGTTAAAGTCCTGCATCCCTGAACAAAAGAAAACACAAAACACAGCCAGATCTGAAGTGTGAGCCTATACTGACCTCTAGTGGTGACGGCTCATATCGCCCTCTCAGTCAATAATCTCATGTATTTATTGTATTTCTAAACACAAATGACTGGAAAATGTTTAATATGACATAATAATGATGAAAATATCTGATAAACCACTGCTTCCTATTTTTACTCATGAAAATTAAAAGTTATTGAGTTACTTGATTCACAGTTTAACATAAAACAGTACAGTGTATGAAGTGTTATTTCAAAATTATTTATATATTAATTGGTGCATTCACACTTGTCCTGATTTGGTCCTGAGATAGACTTGGTTTGGTTCTGATCTAGTCCTAGTACAAACCACCATGGTGGGCCCACACTACATGCAGTATAATGAAAAAAGTCCATTACAGATTTTGTAAAGGGCCCCTCCCTGCACTGGGCCCTGGGTAAACAGTACCTTTTACCCCCCCAGTCTGACGCCCCTGCTAGTATAGTTCTGGTTTAGTTCTGGTCTAATTCATGTTTAGGTCAGGATTTAGTGTCAGTATCCTCCCAATTTTGATGTGATGGACAGGTATTTATCTATATATACCACAGACTGTATATATAAACAGACATAGCTAACCTGCTAGCCGTCGCGTTCCAAACAGGAAGTGATCATGGGCGTGTTTCTGGCTCCATCGACTCTGGCTCCAATTCACTTCCTATTGAAAAATTATCGCCCCTCTCTCTGTAACTGCTGCTGTCACATTCGTCATTTTAAATAACCCGCTCTACATGATCCCGGTGTTATTTCACTATTGTGTCCGTAAATCAAGATATGAATATTAATAAGAGATGAATCAGGTGCCTTCTTTCCCCTGAGGTCACTCCCGCTAGCGTTAGCAACAGGTTGAACTACAGCGTTGCTAAGCACCAGCTCCCTGCTAAACCAGTAGTGAGTGATGTCACACTCACTTAGTCCACTTCTTTATACAGTCTATGGCCTATTCACCCTTGTTTTGTCTCATGCTGCACTTTGAGCTTCTTGCACATGTTTTCCAATGTGTTTTCCACTACAAATAGCAAATAAGCTAACCTAGCTAACCTAAACCCGTATTAGATCAAAAACATGGCCTTAAGCTGTTTATAATGTACTCACCACCTGCAAAACTGGACCATTGCGCTCCATTTATCGTTCCCGTTTTGCTTCCTGTTCGAGATGACCCACACTGCGCGTTCTCGTTAGACATGCTTTCGTGAGACGTGGCATAGATTTTAGAAATAAACTTAAAAACCTGGACATAAACACAGATTATCATGTTTGTATTATTATTATTATTATTGTGTTTGTTTGATCTTTTTAGACCCACCTTATCGTCAGGTGTGGGGGAGAACATGTTGGCCTCCAGAGGGTGCTTGGAGAGGTCGTACGGGTATGAAACCACCAAGTCGCCACTGTGGAAGCTGGCAGAGAGAACGAACGGGATGGAGCGTACCCACTTCATGACAGCGTAGGTCTCTGGGGCCACCTGAGTTTGTAACGATTCAAAAGTTAAAAAAAGCAAAAAGACCTGTCGAGAATCATATTTTTTTTTACAAGCATGTACGAGATGTCATACTGTACCTTACCAAACCAGTAAAAGTCTGGGATAGGGATGTGGTCAGTGCGGTATCTCTTGGTTCTACGGCGACGGTAAACGATGGATGTCAGGTCAGGGAAGTTTCGGTTGAGGTCGATGCTTTGGGCGTTGGTTCGACCCACGTTCCAGTTTTCACTCACACCTAGATCCTAAGAGATACAAGCAGAGTTGGACTAATGCAGACAGACCCGTTTCCACGCACACCTCCAGAGGGCAGCATCGTGTAGAAATGGTCACACCTTCAAGTCCCTCAAAGCGCTTTACATCAAGGAACCACTCACCCATTCACACACACATACATACACCAGTGTAGACAGACACTGGGGGCGAGGTGGGTTAAGTGTCTCGCCCAAGGAACAACAGCATTCATCTGTGGGAGCTGAAATCGCACCGCCAACCTGTGGGTCAGTGGATCTGACCGCTCAACCAATGATGTTTATGCGGAGAGCGGGATTCGAACTGCCAACCTTCAGATCAGTGGACAAACGCTCTACCAACTGGTCAGTCAGATATTAGCAGCATTTTCAGAAGTTTTGACTGAGAAAGGCTAAGGAAACAAATTCATTTCAAAACTAAAAACTGAATCCAAGAACGTTAAATATGTTTCTATACGATTGTGAGACAGTCAAAGTCTCAGGCGCCTTTAGATCGAATGAGCTTATTGAATACAGTGTGTGTTTGTGGTCCAGTTCTTAATGTTCTAGTAAAAACAAATGTAAATGGAAGTCGCCTTTATAAGCTGCTTTACTGTTTCTATAATTGCTCATGTAAACTTAGATCAAGTGTTGACTCTGTGACAAAAACTTATGGAAACTGAAACTCAAAATTAGTATTGTGTTAGCATTAGTATTTTCTGGACATGTCTTTAGTTACTTCAAAATTCTATGTATCTTTCTATTGGTTTCAGAGTCAAAACATTTGCACTGTTGCCCAAGTAATCAATGATTCAACAAAAAATATTTGGTGAAAAGCTCTCAAAATGGCGCCTATAAACAGGAATTTGTTGATTTGTTCAGTTCAGTCATATATTTGCCCGAGAATACACACTTACAATACTTTACGAAGATGTGAGTGTGGTGATTGACATGTGGATTAGCCAATCAGGGACAGGCATGGTCTGTCCATATTGGAAATAATAAAGGAAAAAGATATCACAGGGAGCTGAAAAACATGGCGGATTTCTGTAGAATCAAAGAGCGAAGCACTAAACACATAGGGGACCAATGAGCTCCTTCGTTTCACGTGTCACTAAAATAAACGGATCTGATTGGACGATCACGTTTGACCGAACTCGAGACGCAACGGAGGACGTGGAGACCAGACTGATACCAATCTGTATAAAAATATATCACTGTAGATTCGTCAGGCGGGTCATTTATAACACAACAGTGAAAATTGTACCTCATCATAGCCATAGCGACTGTCCAGCTGGCCTGCGGCGGCGGCCTCGTACCCGTCGGGGTTGAGGGACGGCAGGATGTGGATGCGTGTGCTGTTGACGAGGGCCTGGATGCGCTGGTTCCCCTGGAGATACTCAGAACACAAGGACTGAGCCAAGTAGATGAGCAGCTGTCGGCCTGCAGCCTCGTCGCCGTGCATGTTCCCCACGTACTTCACCTCTGGCTCCACTACAAACCAAAACACACTGGCCTGTTTATCCCAGCTTGAATCAAACAAGCATGTGGCCTTTCTGTGAGCTTTGATCAGATTTGGGTACTATATTTACTTCAGTCACTTTTGGAAAAAAATTTAGTTTCCAGACAGCATACTTAACTACAGGGTAACAGTACTCTTACTCGAGTAAAAGTTAAGGTTCCTCTTCCCACTGTGAGTAAGTCTACAACTGACAAAAGCTTCATGTCATCTGTGTTTCCTGCACCGCTCCTTCAGATATGTTTTTTTCTTGTTTTCGTGGTCTATCTTTTGAAAGTTTTTGTGCATTATTTTATGTCCAGCGTGTCCTGGGTCTTCCCCTGGGGCCTCCTCCCGGTGGGACATACCCGGGACACCTCTCCAGGGAGGCGTCCAGGAGCCTGAGCCACCTCAGCTGCCCCTCTCGACGTGGAGGAGCAGCAGCAGCTCTACTCCGAGCTTCTCCCATGTGACTATTTTATGTTCTGTCTCTGTTAAATTATAAAGTAGATGTTACGCCCAGACAGCAGCTCTTCTTACTTGAGTAGTAAGTAGAGCACCACTACTTCTACTTGAGTAATATTACTTTGAAGTTATATCTGAAGTTGAAGCTGATCTGTCTGTACCATAGACTGTATAAAGAAGTGGACTAAGTGAGTGTGACGTCACCCACAGCGTTTGGCTCCAGTCAAATGAAGCTCATCGAGGCTAGAACAGTTATAGGGGCCAAGTTATTGGAGCTGAGTTCCATATTTGGAATTCCAACCACGATTATCATAGCAACCAAAGAGTGAATCCAGAGCGAAGCTGTTGAAGGTAACGCCCCTTCCCGCCCGCACCGCTGGTTTAGCAGGAAGTGGGCGCTTAGCAACACTGTCAATCAAACCTGGGGGGAAGAAGGCGCCTGATTTGTCTGTTATAGATGTTCATATCTTGATTTTCGGACACAATAGCTAAATAAAAACCCCAGGATCATGTAGAGCGGGTTAATACAAACATTTTAAGACCAAAATGATGAGTCTGACAGCAGCAGTTACAGAGAGAGGGGCCACAATTTTTCAATGTAAAGTGAATTGGAGCCAGAGTCGATGGAGGCGGAAGTGCACCCATGATCACTTCCTGTTTGGAACATGGCAGCTAGCAGGTTAGCTATGTCCATTTATATATACAGTCTATGGTCTGTACTTACGCAGCTCGTGTTGACCCGGGTTGTTTGAGAACTCGATCACCAGCAGCTCCCTCCCCTCTATGCTCTGGCCGATGCTGTACGTCTTTGCTATATGGGGACATCGTTCTTCAGTTTTCTT
This sequence comes from Periophthalmodon schlosseri, assembly GCA_000787095.1. Taxonomy (NCBI): domain Eukaryota; kingdom Metazoa; phylum Chordata; class Actinopteri; order Gobiiformes; family Gobiidae; genus Periophthalmodon; species Periophthalmodon schlosseri. The sequence goes on from KN472791.1 coordinate 8,441, forward strand.
TAAGATATTGTTCATTTGGGTGTAGGACTGATACGAGAACTGCATTTTTGTGGAGGGGTCTTCGGACAGAGCCATCTCCATGCTGTCGTTGTGGGCCTCGGCGAGCGGCTGCTGGCCTGTAAACGATGAAACATTTGTAAACAGGGCAGACTTGTGTGTTATTCATCAGAGATATGGAGCCTCAGTTCTGTGAGCCAGGCTTAAAATAGGTCGCAGTGTAGTGTTGTGTTTACAGCATGGTCTGTGTAGAGACAGAGTGAGCCATCCATCATGGAGAAAATATGTTACAGTCACTGTGAATCTGCTGAGGTCTGCTCCTACAATAAAACACACTGCTCATACTGTTTATAGGGCCTCAGCTACAAAAGGAGCACACACAGTTATCTGCAGAGGAACACGTAGTAAAGTACTTCAGTAGAATTTTTAGGTATCCGTACTGTACTTAAGTACATTTTACAGTGGATACTTTTTACTTTTACTTCACTACATTTGAGAGCAGTATCTGTACTTTCTACTCCACTACATTTTTGAACTGGACTGAAAAGTAAAAAGTAATTTTCATATGATTTGAGGGGTTATTTTTTACCATGTTCGTGGAAACATCCTGATTAAAGTTTTCGAGTTCAAGCTTCGGCTTTGAGCAAAACAAAAATAAATACACAAAATTCATAAGAAAAATTAAGAAAATGATTTGTATTGTTTCTGTTGAGCAAAATATGTTTCATTTTAATTTTTAATTTTTAATTTAATTTTTAAACAGGTACTTAAATACTTTTACTTAAGTAGATTTTTTCATGTGCTACTTTTACTTTTACCTCTGTGTCTGTACTTTTACTTAAGTAACAAAATTGAGTACTTCATCCACCACTGTTTATCTGTAAACACTGTACCTGATATGATTATACACTGAAAAAAGATTCAAACGCAATGCAATGGTTTATAAATCAGCCTTTTTTTAAATGTAAAAAAATGTAAATTAAAATAAATAACACATTCAAAGAAATCAGGCAACAAAATGTTATTATTGTTATTGAGGTGATATAATATAAATGTGTCTCATAATTAAAGGTCCTATATTACACAAAACGGACTCTTGTGACCTTTAATCCAAGTTATAATGTTGTTACCTCCTCAAAAACATACAGTAATCCTTTAACATTAGTCTGTCTACATCTCCACAGCTCACCTTGTGATGTCATGGAGCAGTAGTTTTCAAGTTAACAGCTCCTCTAAGTTACTTTAAGAACTTTAGTTCAGTAGAGATTGGCAATTGCAGGACTGAAATCATCCAAATGATTCTAGTGAAGGTGTATGGAGTTTAAAAACACAGTGGAGCACTTCGTGTATCACCACATGACATCACAAGGTGGAGTGTTTTTGGTTTGAGAAAAGAACTCAGCCTAAATATGCAGGGTTTCTGTGTTAAACATGTGTGAATGAAACAAAACACAACTCCAGGTCTGTTTGTGATGAGGAAACATAGATCAGAAAACTGTCATATGGGCCCTTTAACATTTGCCACATATTCATAGTTTGCTTAACAAGATGAAATAGTTTTACCCTCCACGTTGGCCAGCCTATGTCAAAAAAACGACATACTGAGAGAAAAATGTTGAACTTAAAACTACATAAACATGGAAAAACATCTCAAGCCAATGCATTTTTGATACTGCTGCAGATTTGAATGGACCTCTTCTTTCCAGTTTGACATTTATGACCAGAATCAAAAAAAGCTTTTGTTTACATCTTCGTCTCTTTTTAAAGCCCCCGTTTACATCTCCGTCTCGTTTTATAGCATGTTCCTGGGGTTCCTGATGTTCTTGAGATCATATGGTTCACACATGAGGCGCCTGGAACAAGTTGGCGCTTTTGTTTTTTCCACTAACGTAATGTTCACTTAAGGAATTCAGAGTTGTTTTTACAAAATACTTGCAGACATCAGTGGCTCTTCTGTGGTTAACATTACGGGTCGGTTTAAGACCGGCTCC
>KN472792.1:0-18522 GCA_000787095.1 Periophthalmodon schlosseri
TCTTCTCCTCTCTTGTCTTGTCTTCTTTTCCTCTCTCGTCTCGTCTCGTCTCCCCTCTTGTCTTCTCCCCCTCTCTCGTCTTGACTCCTCTCTTGTCTTGTCTTCTTCTCCTCTCTCGTCTTGTCTCCTCCTCTCTCGTCTTGTCTTCTCCTCTCTCGTCTTGTCTTCTTCTCCTCTCTCGTCTCGTCTCCCCTCTTGTCTTGTCTTCTCCCCCTCTCTCGTCTTGTCTTTTTCCTCCTCCCCGTCTTCTCTCCTCCTCTCTCGTCTTGTCTTCTTCTCCTCTCTCGTCTTGTCTCCTCCTCTCTCGTCTTGTCTTCTCCTCCTCTCTCATCTTGTCTTCTTCTCCTCTCTTGTATTGTTCTTCCTGATGAACGTTGTTTCTTTTCTTTCGTTTCGACCTCAGACTGTGGCGTTCCGTCGTCGCGGGTGATTGCTGAGTGTTTAACTCCTTTGTCTGTTTCATTGAGTGATATTTAGGTTTGTAATTAATTTCTTTTGCTGGAAACACAATTGATTCATTAAAAAGAGAGGATTTTGCTTATCATTTTCCCTGAGGGTTTGCACCCACCATTTCTCTGCTCTATTTCAGCCGTATAAAGTGCTCATTGGAGGCCAATCCCAATCAGGACTTTAATGATAATGGCAGACCTGCACTAAGCCGTTCAAAGTTATTTGACCTTACAACACTGAAATGAAACGAAATTAATTTTCATTGAAATTAACAATACGCTTTAACACCAACAGCTTAAAAGTCTTTCACTTTCCTCATGTGAGCAGCTCTGACACACAAAACACACACTCCACACACACACACAGGAGGAGACACACACTCCACACACACACACACACAGGAGGAGACACACACTCCACACACACAGAAGGAGACACACACTCCACACACACAGAAGGAGACACACACTCCACACACACAGAAGGAGACACACACTCCACACACACAGAAGGAGACACACACTCCACACACACAGAAGGAGACACACACTCCACACACACAGAAGGAGACACACACTCCACACACACAGAAGGAGACACACACTCCACACACACAGAAGGAGACACACACTCCACACACACAGAAGGAGACACACACTCCACACACACAGAAGGAGACACACACTCCACACACACAGAAGGAGACACACACTCCACACACACAGAAGGAGACACACACTCCACACACACAGAAGGAGACACACACTCCACACACACAGAAGGAGACACACACTCCACACACACAGAAGGAGACACACACTCCACACACACAGAAGGAGACACACACTCCACACACACAGAAGGAGACACACACTCCACACACACAGAAGGAGACACACACTCCACACACACAGGAGGAGACACACTCCACACACGCAGGAGGAGACGCGGGTTTGACTGGACAGAATAACGCAGCGTTCTTGGTTAATTTCACATTTCTTTCATTACTGTTGTGTTCCTCTTTGCTGTAACATGGAGCCATCGCAGCTCAAATCAGAACGAGCTTCTTGTCTCTTCTTTCAGTGCGTTAATGGACACACATATCGATCGGAGCCGCTCCTCTCCACACATTGAAATACTCTATAGCGATCCATTTATCTGTTAATCGCTCTGATACCAGAGGTGGAGAGCCAAAACGGAACAGAGCCAATGCACAAAAGTCTACACAACATTTTTAAACTAATTCATCAAAGCACCGTCTTAGCACAAACTCAAGACGCTGCGGGGGAACTGCAGAAGAGCAACACTGCCACCTACTGGACGTGTACGGAACGGTCGACATGAAAAGTAATGGGAGGCTCTGGCAGCAACACGGCCATGAAGATGAGAACGCGACTGTGCCAAATGCTGTCATATTGTGTTTTCTGGTTAAAAGAGACGCGCTCCGATTCAGCTGTTGTGAAGCTCAGGGAGAGGAACATATGGCCTCGGTAACTATCATAAGACTAGCCAACAATGTTAATTCTAATTTACATCTTTAATAGAGATGGAGAGTTTGGCTTGAGCAGTATTCAAGGTTAGTGTGTGGTTTCGGCTGGAAACGTGGAGCTGATCCGGCTGCAGCCAACGCCAGGATCCGACGCCAAAAACACAGATCTGTTTGTGCATCGGATTTATATTCTTGTGTTGATTTGACTTTACATAAAAAGAACACCGTGTACTGCATTTTAACTATAGCAGTATGCATGGGACTTATGCTTCTCCTCGAGGTCCAATTAATTATAAGTGAAAACAAAATTGATTTCAGTTGGAAAGGCACATTCGCCAATATTTACATTATAATATGGGCCCAGTGCATCGTGATGGTCTATGTTCATTAGGACTAAGTTTTTATTATAGTGTTTGACGAATGGAAAAATATAGGCCTTTAAATCAAATCAAATATATTTATATGTTCTAATGTTGTTTCCTCATCACAAACATAACATTCACACATGTTTAACACACAAACCCTGCATATTTAGGCTGAGTTCTTCTCTCAAACGCAAAACACTCTATTCCACCTTGTGATGTCATCATGTGGTAATACAAGTGCTCCGCTGTGTTTTTAAACTCCATACACCTTCACTAGAATCATTTGGATGATTTCGGACCTGGAATTGCCAATCTCTACTGAACTAAAGGTAAAAGGAGCTGTTAACTTGAAAACTGCCGCTTCATGACATCACAAGGTGGAACAGAACATTTTGGGCTTTGGAGATGTAGACAGAGTAATAATAAAGGGTTACTCAAACATGTGTGAATGAAACAAAACACAACTCCAGGTATGTTTTTGAGGAGGTAACAGCATTAGAACATGACTTAACGCTCACAAAAGTCAGTTTTGTGTAATATAAGACCTTTAACACAAAAGTCGTTTTGTGTAATATAAGACCTTTAAGACTGTATAAAGAAGTGGACTAAGTGACTGTGACGTCACCCACAGCGTTCGGCTCCAGTCAAATGAAGTTCATCGAGGCTAGAGCAGTTATAGGGGCCAATTTGGAGCCGGAAGCGCGTCCATGCTCACTTCCTATTTGGAACGCAGCGGCTAGCACGTTAGCTATGTCCATTTATAGTCTATGGATGTATCTCAACTCAAGCTATAGCACCGTCAACGTCCAGGGTCAGATGTACCCCCAGTGAACCAAAACGACTCCAAAAACATAAATTCGCAACTGGCTTGAAACTGAAACACACCCCACCTACTCACATCTAGCACTCGATACAGCAAAATAAATGTTTTTAGCTCTCATACAAAAACAAGTGCTCCGTTTAAACCTCGCCCAGGTTCTGAAACGTTGACGCAAGCCGCTGTCACCCCCTCGTCACTGTCCTGCCTCTGTATCTGCTGCTTACGTGGGATAAACTGATTAGAGATCACAGAAAACTTTGGTTCTGAGAGAGAGAGAGTGGAACTTTCACAAATGCCATGTGTCTTTATCAGCAGCTCTGATAGGATTACCTGCACAGCTCCGAGCGCTTGTTGACGTCTGCTGCCGTGTGTCATCAGAAACCCAATAAGGCGTGAAAAATCAGTCTCCGGCGTTGTCTTGATCTGCCTCGTGAATAACATTAATCCATTTGTGCCTGGTTCTTTTTGAAGTTCACTTGAAGATGTTGCTTTTAGAATGTACCAAAGCACTGACATAAGTTAATTACGAGACTGTTGTAAAAGAGGTTTTTTCTGATCTTTGTAAATATTTTAGTTCAAGGTGAAGAGATTGTTGAGATTTTTTGGTATAACTTTGATATTTCAGGTTAGTTTTTAAAAACATTTAGCGTTGCCTTGTAAGGAACTTGTAGACCTGTTACGATTTTTTGGGGTCAATATTTCTCGTGGTACTTTTTCTTTGCACAACTGGCAAATTTTTTTGGTTATTTTTTGTCTATATGATTAGATTTAAGCCACAAAAGTTTGAATAAATAACTTGTCTGACTCATCTGACTCATTACAGATGCAAACTAACGACTAAAGTGTTTCATTCTGTTGTTAATTTACTGTAGACAATACTGTAGATTTAGAATAATTTTTGTGGTTTAAATCTGCTCGTTTTTGTGTCAGTGGGCAGAAATGATTTCAATATTATCGTTTACCGTCTATATTTACTGCAGCGATATATCGAACTTCAGAATGTGTTATCGTGACAGGCCTGTTGTTAAGTACAGATACTTAAGGCCCCTGTGTAGCTGTAGCACTTGTCTCCAAGCATTTATTCTTACTGTAATGCACTAGGGACGATCAAAAATAATATGGTCTATCGTGATAAAAAGGGTCGACAATATTTTATTTAATTGTGACAATCGCCAACAAAGAAAATCTCCATGATTTCATCTGATTGTGCGAAACAAACCTACTTCTCCCTGACGATCTCTTGTAGATGGTCACATTTTTATGTAGGGACTTTCCACCTTGAAGGCACTTAAAGCACTTTACATCACGGAACCACTCACCCATTCACGCACACGTTCATACACCAGTGTACGCAGACACTGGGGACAAGGGGGGCTTAAGGGTCTTGCAACGACAGCATTCGTCTGTGGGAGCTGGAATCGTACCACTGATCCGATCCTTTTCTGGAGTAGGAGTCCTTACAATATCCAGAGCCTCAACCCAGCTACGGGGGTCCACAGGGGTCCACAGGGGTCTACAGGGGTCCACAGGGGTCCACAGGGGTCCACAGGGGCACACATGGGTCACCACTGCTCCACAGGGTTCCACATGCAGTGTACCGTTTTGAGCCCGGTCCAAGTTCATATGTCTGTAGTCATGTGTGTTATGATGTAAAAACCCGCCAAATGAATGCAAACGGCTGCACATCAGGAGGGAAATGAACGGAACAAAGAAAACATTTGACTAACAGACTACTTTAAATTCACCCAGCTGCTCAGTTTAAACAATATATACATTTAAACAGAAGACAGTGTAATGAGAGACTTTATTGAAGTTCAAGCTCAAACTCCACACTGACTAAGGAGCGCGTGAATCGGAGCCGTTTGCCGGGGCTGTGTAAGAGCCACTTAGAGCAACGTGACGGATGCTCTGAAACCCCCCTGCCTCCTGGATATTTGGGGGGACGTTTTTCAGCCTGATTTTGATGTGAAAGGATGGCTATTAGCATTTCTAAATTGTGCCGCAGCTTCAAATTAGGACAAAGTGGTTCATCTTGTACCTGTGACATTTTCAAACTTACATAATGCTTTCAGAGCCATGTGCTGCACAAACACACACATTCCACAGCAGCTCTTTACGCTGCCTCTGCCTGGAATCGCAGCAGTTCACGTTTGATTACCTTGTCGCCATGGAAACGCATCATAGAAGAGTAAAATTTTGTGGGAAAAAGTGAGTGTAGTTAGTTGGCTGTTAGTTTCGTTTAGTATCCCAAGTCATAAACTGTACAAAGAAGTGGACTAAGTGAGTGTGACGTCACCCACGGCGTTCGGCTCCAGTCAAATGAAGCTCATCGAGGCTAGAGCAGTTATAGGGGCCAATTTGGAGCAGAATTCCATATTTGGAATTCCGAGCGCAAGTATCATAGCAACCGAAGAGCCAATCCAGAGCAAGGCTGTTGAAAATAACACCCCTTCCCGCCCGCACCGCTGGTTTAGCAGGGGGTGGGCGCTTAGCAACGCTGTCAATCAAACCTGTTACTAACACTAGCGGGAGTGACCTCGGGGAAAGAAGCGCCCGATTTGTTTGTTATTAATGTAAATGATAACATGTAATAAAAACTTGTAGAGTGGGTTAATAAGAACATTTTAAGACCAAAATGACGAGTCTGACAGCAGCAGTTACAGAGAGAGGAGCCACAGTTTTTCAATAGAAAGTGAGTTGTAGCCGATGGAGCTGCTAGCAGGTTAGCTATGTCCATTTATATATACAGTCTATGATCCTAAGTCATAAACTGGGATAGGCTGGACTCATTGGGATAGGCTGGAATCAATAGTTTTTTTTGTCTGAGACCTGCTGAAAAGGCTGAGGGTTCATTTTTAACACGTTCATAATTTGAACAAAACAAAAATATACAAATAAAAACAGCCAGAAAAAAATTACTGATTTAATTGTTTCTGTTAAACAAGTAAATATTGTTTCATTCACACATGTTTAACACACAAACCCTGCATTTTTAGGCTGAGTTTTTCTCTCAAACTGAAAACACTCTGTTCCACCTTGTGATGTCATCATGTGTTAATACAGGAAGTGCTCTGCTGTGTTTTTAAACTCCATACAGAATCATTTGGATAATTTCGGCTCTGGAATTGCCCATCTCTACTGAACTAAAGGTAAAAGGTAGATGCTAACTTGAAAACTACCGCTTCATGACATCACAAGGTGGAACAGAGCATTTTGAGCTTTGGAGATGTAGACAGACTAATAATAAAGTGTTACTCAAACATGTGTGAATGAAATAAAACACAACTCCAGGTCTGTTTTTGAGGAGGTAACAGCGTTAGAACACGGCTTAAAGCTCACGAGAGTCAATTTTTGCGTAATATGGGACCATTAAGTCAAACTTTTTGTCTTAGTTTCGTTGTTGTCATTGGTCAAATTCATTTCCATGTTAGTGACTCAATGCTGTTACCAAAGAAAATATTGGGTAGGAGAGGATTTGGCAGCGTGTGTGTTCTGCATGGAGAGAGGGAGACGGATGCCATTTTGAGCGATGCTGTTTATGAGAGAGAGAGAGGAGCCAGAGGGAGAGAGCTGATGTTGGAGGCGACATGGGAACGCGAGGAATTAAAGCGGGAGTGTGTGAGTTACACTTAACACAATGTGACAGCTGCAAAATGACAGGGTTTGGCTCAAGAACAGGGAGTCCATGGAACACACAAACAGACGAGTCGACCATCACACCAGCACCTGCATAGAAATGTATAAGGCTATTTGAGCTAGCGCTGGAAGGCTAATCACAGTCAAACTGAAATCGCAATTTGAATGAGCAAAATTAGCAAATTAGCAAATCGCAAAGGCTGCAGTTTTTGAAGTACCATAATTCCCTCCACAAACAACAAAATATCTTTATCTAAAAAAACCCTGTAGTTTAGATCTATACAAACATGTTCTGAAATGTCCCTGTGTATCAGATGCCCTCCCTGTGTGTCAGATGCTCTCCCTGTGTGTCAGCTGCTCTCCCTGTGTGTCAGCTGCTCTCCCTGTGTGTCAGCTGCTCTCCCTGTGTGTCAGCTGCTCTCCCTGTGTGTCAGCTGCTCTCCCTGTGTGTCAGCTGCTCTCCCTGTGTGTCAGCTGCTCTCCCTGTGTGTCAGCTGCTCTCCCTGTGTGTCAGCTGCTCTCCCTGTGTGTCAGCTGCTCTCCCTGTGTGTCAGCTGCTCTCCCTGTGTGTCAGCTGCTCTCCCTGTGTGTCAGCTGCTCTCCCTGTGTGTCAGCTGCTCTCCCTGTGTGTCAGCTGCTCTCCCTGTGTGTCAGATGCCCTCCCTGTGTGTGTGTGAGTCAGATGCCCTCCCTCTGTCTCCACTGGGTTTTATTCTGCATAGAAACTACTAATCCTGTAGTTTAGATATGTACAAATGTTCTGAAATGTCCCTGTGTGTCAGATGCCCTCCCTGTGTCTCCATGGAGTCTTATTCTGCATAAAATCTGTAAACCCTGTAGTTCCCTGTACAAACATGTTCTGAAATGTCCCTGTGTGTGCCAGATGCCCTCCCTGTGTGCCAGATGCCCTCCCTGTGCCTCCCTGTAGTTCCGTGTACAAACATGTCCTGAAATGTGATTCTCGTATTAGTTTGTCAGTTAATATTTGAGTGTTTTTGTTAATTACCCTGGACGGGTTTATAATGTGAACACTGAACAAAATCCAGTTATTAAAAATTAAATTCAAAATGAAATCTCAGAGCTTGTCAGAAAAATTACAATTTGACATTTTTCCCAAATCGTTAAATCCTAATTTGTTTTATTCCAAAACCCAGAAGCTCAGTCTCGCTGTTTCAGTTTAGCGATGGGGACAAAACAGTCATCAGGCCTTGAAGTGTGTCGGCATCAAAAGCTCAAGGAATTCTGCCCCATCGCAAACGCCAAGCAAGGACACCCAACCCTGTCAGTTCAAATATCCCAGTTAAAGAATGAAAGATACGCCTGTTTTGGGAGGAGCAGAGGGCTTGACTTTCCCTATCAAAGCATCCACCTTACATCTTTAAAGCAAGAGACAGATGACCAACGGGATTACACATCTTTCAGTTTTTGCGTTATATGCATTGATTTTTCTGAAGAAACAAACAAAAACAACAAAGTGCTCCCAAAATAACCCAACCTCTTGCTCCCAGCGGCTCAAAGGCCTTGATGAAATGAGCACAAACAAACTTCACAACACAGTCGATGTCCATTACAAAACTCCACTAACCTTACATAACTCTCCTCAGTCAAGCCGCCTGAAGAATGCGCTTTTCTTGTGTTTAAATCCGCTCTATTGTGCTTGTGTCTCTGTGGTTCTAATCTCTGACACTCGTGGATCATTATGTTATAATTTACACATTTAAAATCACAATATTCTTCTAAAACGACTTAATAAAAGAAACAAATCCGCTGACTTCCACGTTAGAAAACAGTTGTGCCCAATGGGAGCTGACGTTGCCGTCGACGTCATCACAACAAAGCACCGCATGCTGTCAGCGCCCCCTATGGATAGCTGCACATCACACTAGTGAGCAGCCCATTTTTTTTCACTTGTACCAAAATGACTACGCGACGCTGCCGAATCCTACGAGTATCACCCATTAAGAAAATAAAACTGGAGAAGGAAGTGTGTACGTCACAGTGGGCGTGTACGTCACAGTGGGCGTGTATCGATGGAGGTGAAAACGGGGGTAGATCGGCAAAACGGCGTCTTGAAAATAAGAGATTAAATATTACTCAAACATGAATCACTCCAAATACAACTTCAGAGGCTCAATGAGAAGAAACGACTAGAACATGGTTAAAACATCTGAAAAGTCCATTTTGTAGAATAGGTCTGATTTAAAAGCATGTAACTTTTCTGATGGAGAGTCCACTACCTGTTACTGCTTTAACTGTAATGTTCCACAGTATGGCATTTAGCTATCTATCTTACAGTTATTCAATTGTAGGTGAATCTATATTGGTAAAAAAATACCTTGAACATGAATTCTTTGTGTGAGCAAGGTCAACTCTCCACAGACCTGACTCTAACTAGGCTTAGTAGCATCACCAGCTTGTCTGAATGGAGATATTTATGTTTAACGCCATACTGAGGAACATTTCAGACAAAGCAATAACATCTCCATGGCGACAAGTAGCTTACAGACCCTCCACCGGAATATAAATGGTAAAAGGTCACATTTTTGTATAGCACTTTCCCACGTTCAAGGCTCAAAGCACTTTACATCAAGGAACCACTCACCACCATTCACACACACATTCACGGGGGTGAGGTGGGTTAAGTGTCTTGCCCAAGGACACAACATCAGTATTCATCTGTGGGAGCTGGAATCGCACCTCCAACCTGTGGGTCAGTGGAGCGAGATTCAAACCGCCGACCTTCAGATCGGTGGACAAACACAGTGTTACCTGCACATTACTCATTTTCATTCAGGTTCTTTGACAAACCCAGACCAAACGTGCTGCCATTTCGTTGGCTTGGGATGAGTTTTCGATCAGCGTTTCATTACTGACATAAATTGGCTCTTCTCTCTAAAATGCCTCGTTGCTCTTCGTTAAGTCGCCAACACTAAACTCAAAAATGACTTGCATAATGAAATATTTTTGGGCTAAAATTTATTCAGTGTGACATTTAGGCCGAGCTGCTAACATTTACAGCACTTTAGAAGATTCACAGCTGCTAAGTTAATATTTATGAGATGGCACAAGATGGCACCAATTTCCATGACTAAATCTACAGTGATGGGCTCTGCATGGTGAGGTAAACTGCTGCATTAGTATGGCTTACTTTTAAAATGAATATTAAGGTTAATCATGACTCCATTTTACTCTTTCACTCATCTCTTTCACTCATCTGTTCTGTATTCTGTGAACACACGTTTTCACTTCCCTATTATACAAACTAAAGCACGTACGCGAACGGAAATCGCTCAGAAAAGACAAGGCCCTCCATGTTCACAGTGAGGACAAAAGTACTGTACCTCAGCCATTTTAATTTCAATTTTAACTGAAAAACGTTTGGACAAAAGAGTTCTAAAAATGTTGCTTCCAAATTTTAATTACAAGCCAATTAGTAAAGACAAACACTGCTTTGGTTAGTAAAAATAAAGAAAGTAAATTATAACAAAAACAAAAGGTTTAAAACGATTGCAGTGCAGGAAACATTCAAAAGGCACATTTAAATACAGGTGAAATTTGAAAAACATTGAAGGCAAAAAAATGAGGAAAAAGTTTCATCAGACCTATTCTGCAAACTGGACTTTTCAGATCTTTAACCATGTTCTAGTCGTTTCTTCTCACTGAGCCTCTGAAGATGTATTTGGAGTGATTCATGTTTGAGTCATCTTTAATCGCTTATTTTCAAGACACCATTTTGTCGATCTACCCCCGTTTTCACCTCCACCGGTACACGCCCACTGTGACGTACGCACTTCCTTCTCCAGTTTTATTTTCTTAATCGGTGATACCTTGTAGGATCGGCAGCGTCGCGTAGTCAGTTTGGTCCAAATGAAAAATAAATGTGCTGCTCGCTAGTGTGATGCGCAGCTATCCACAGGGGGCGCCGACAGCATGCGACGCCTTGTTGTGATGACGTTTACGGCGCCGTCAGCTCCTATTGGGCACCGCAGTTTTCTAACGTGGAAGTCAGCGGACTTGTTTCTTTTATTAAGTCGTTTTAGATGAATATTGTGATTTAAAATGTGAAAATTATAACATAATGATCCACGAGTGTCAGAGATTAGAATTAAAGAGCTGATTTAACATCGTACCCTGATTATTAAGGTCAGATATGGAAAGCCAATAGTTCCATCCAGGACACGGTGGAGCAGAGAGAGGGAGGCGGGAGGGGAGGGCCAGGCGTTGTCATAAAGAACATGAGCAGAGGGATGAGAGAGGAAGAGGAGGGGCTCTGACAGTGATGGATGCGCTGAGCAGCGTTCAGAGATGGTTCTATGGGGTCAACACTGCTTCGGACATGTTCTCTACGTTTCCCCCCCTCTCTCCATCTCTCCCTCTCTTTCTCCATCTCTCCCATCCCTCACTTCCTCTCTCTCTCCCTCCTCCCCTTCTCCCCCTCTCATCAGTCTCAGTAATGCCACTTAATGCCTCCTTTTACCATCCTCGCACTCACACAACACTGACAGAGCACCAGAAGGGACCGATGCCAAGTTTGGATTAATACACAGTTAAAAGACACTCAAAGGCAAACTGAATGAGAATAAGATTGTGTTTTTTCAACCAATCAGAAATCAACACTTTTTTTAAATCTCAGACTGTGGGCAACATGGCGGAGAAAAGAGAGAAGATGTGAGCTTCACGTCTCCAGACTGCTGAATTATAGAGCAAGGTCTACCTGAAGAGATGCAGAGAGAAAGTAGAAAACACAAGACTTTTGGAGTTAGATGGAGGAGCCGATGGCGTAGATTAGCGTCCTTCCATCAGTCTGTCCCAGGGCCGATGTGGCTACAGTATTAGCAAACCCCCACTAGGTATCGAGAGGATGAGGATGTGGTAGAAGGTTGTAAGGTAAATATCTTGATAACAACGTTAAACTTAAAGAAGACATTTTGTGCTTTTGCTCTATAGTTATAATCTGTGACAATCTATGGTTCATTATGTTCTATCTATCGATCTAAAACGACTTAAAATAAAAGACTGGCTGACTTCTGCGTTTGAAAATTGCGGTGCCCAATGGGAGCTGACGCTGTAAACGTCATAGCGAGGAGCAGATTTTTCATTGCAAAAATGGCTACGCGACGCTGACGAATCAGTGAAGCCGCTGTGTAGCACCGATTAAGAAAAGAAAATTGGAGAACAAAGTAAGTATGGCACAGTCTGGCAGCCTTGCTTCAGTCAGTCTGTCCCAGGGCAGATGCTACAGTATTAACATTCACAGCCTCTACATCGATGCACTTACAGCACAATAAGAGGCTAAATGGAGACTATTGCAGTTCTGTGGAAAATCGATCTGATCCGGGGTTAACAGAAAAGTATTGTGGAAGCATTAAGGAGGGACAAAAGTTGTTTCCAGCTACTGTGACACCGATCCCAGACTGTTATCGGATATCAGCGCCGATATTAGAAAATTTGCTTGATCAGAAATCGGCTGACAAATATCTGTTCTGGACATCCTGGTTGGACATATAAACTGATGTGACTATTTACTGGTCGTAGTCGGTCCAGAAAATCTCAGAATGTCTGAACTTTTACTTATGCAAAGTTGTTCTGTCGTTACTTGTGAGATTAATAACAGCAACATAACACCTTTGGATCAGTTTTATCTTAGTTTTAAGGAAATAAATGCTGTTGGTATCAGCAGATGCTTAAAGCCAAATCTGGATTGGTGCATCTCTACAACATAGAAGGTATAAAGTGGACTAAGTGAGTGTGACGTCACCCACAGCGTTCGGCTCCAGTCAAATCGAGACTAGAGCAGTTATAGGGGCCAATTTGCAGACGAGTTCCATATTTGGAATTTCAACCGTGAGTATCATTGCAACCAAAGAGCCAATCTGGAGCGAGGCTGTTGAAGGCAACGCCCCTTCCCGCTTGCACCCGTTTTAGTAGGGAGCAGGCGCTTAGCAACGCTGTCAGTCAAACCTGTAGCTAACGCTACCGGGAGTGACCTCGGGGAAAGAAGCGGCCGGATTTGTCTGTTATTAATGTTCATATCTTGATTTATGGACACAAAAGTGAAATAAAAACACCAGGATCATGTAGAGCGGGTTAATACGAACATTTTAAGACCAATAACACGAGTCTGACAGCAGCAGTTACAGAGAGAGGGGTCACAGTTTTTCAATGTGCATTGGAGCCAGAGTCGATGGAGCCGGAACTTTTTGGGAAGCGGGGGCCTAGCAGGTTAGCTATGTCTATTTGAAGCGATTATTTCGAGTTTCACAAACAAGATTATCATGAGCAGAACCTTAAAGATAAGATCAAGACATAATAAATAAAACAGCCATTTATGCAATATTTAAGCTAAACCACCATTAATAAAAAATAGTCCAAGTTAATCGTCCATATTCGAACTCATAAATTCTCTTTATGATCCTGTTTTTTCCATTTGATTTTGCAGCCTGACCTCAGACCAACTCCAACTTTGTCTGTCTTCCAGCTGCACTAAAAGACTCTTAACAATCGAACAATTGCTGCAAATAACCTTGGAGAGAGATTAACTAAGGACCTTATTGCTTTGGCATGGAACATATTTAAAATGCCAGTCTGCTTGTCCAAGAGCACTGGATTTACGCAGACGTGCTCCGGCTTGATTAAATGCGATGTTTGGGGGATAAAATACAGCTTTAGTGAACGGGAATAGGAGCCGCCGCCGCCGCGTGAGCCCAAGAAGCTAATTGTGTCAGTGATTATCCCCACGCACCACACTTTCCTTATGATATTTATAGATGTGTCCAATTTTCATTATCGTCTTCATTACTGGACATAAATAACCAGCGTAAATGTGCCTAGACAGACCCTAGTGCCAAGTTTGTCCAAAGCCATCCCGGGTGAGTGATAGCTATTAGCTTAGCACGTGCGGCCCCTCCCACTCCATCAGGGAAGCAGACTGAATATGACGGCATTAACTTTTTTAAGGTTTTATGGCGTCTTCTTTACCCAACGCGTCTCATCAATTCACTTAACGCTCGCCGTGACCCCTTTCATGGCGTTTCGTAAAATAAAAATATGAATAAGCCCATTACGGTCTCTATTGTGGAGAGTCTGAGGATATAAATCACGCTGGTTTTATTAGAAGTATGGCCACGGTGACAAGTCAGTCAGCAGCACGAAATCGATACCAAAATGTTTGCAGTTTAGGGCTGGAAAAGGGAATTTTTAAAGTTACTTGCAGATTTGTATGCGAGAGATGTGGCTCTAAACAGCTACCTGATTTGCAAGGTCCATCTCAGAAGACATTTCACTCTACAAGAACGTAATAAACAGGACAGAATACAAAATTGGGCTAAATTAATGTAAAACAGGACTAGGTACAAAACAAACTTGAGGAAAACTAATCCAAACTAAAACCAGTGACGGAAGGTAACACAGTAAAAGTAAAGTACTGTGCAAAGTTGAAACTGGTCCCTACACATCCAAGTAGGACTCCTGCCCCTAAAGTTTTGCATAGTAAAGTACTATACTCAAGTACAAATTTTAGATAGCTGTACTTTACTTAAGTACATTTTACAGTGTACTTTTACTTCACTACATTTGAGAGCAGTATCTGTACTTTCTACTCCACTACATTTTTGAACAGGACTGAAAAGTAAAAGTATTTTTATTATTGTCTGACACCTGCTGAAAAGGCTGAGGGTTTATTTTTTAACATGTTGATAATCTGAACAACAAAAATATAAAAACAAAAAAAATAAAATGTTTATCAAAATCACTACATTAGACCTCAAAATCTGCGCAAAATTATTTTACTTTTTACTCTTTAAGTATATTTTTAAACAGGTAATTTAATACTTTTACTTCAGTAGATTTTTTCATGTCACAATTTTACTTTTACATGAGTATTTTTCTGCTCCAGTATTTGTACTTTCACTTAGTAAAAAATGTGGTGCTTCTTTCACCACTGACTAACTACCGGTAGCACTGAAACTAGATCATATGAACAAGTGTGACCGGTGGACTTCTGCGTTGTGTTGTTTTGTGTAGTTTGTGCTGCATTAAGGAGCCACGGGACACAGCGGGAACTTTTGGAGGCGCTCTCCGTTTAATCTGGTTCACAATAGAACAAAATAGGATCAACATGTGCCGCTGTTTATCGCTCCAGCCCAAACTACAGGAGAGGAGATAATGGACAGAGTCAGCATCTCCCCTCGGTTGTTCACATGAAAAAATTAAAACAACGGAGCAACATCAGAGCTCAATATCAACTCAAATACAAGTAAAATATAATTACGGATGTAAATAAAGGCAAAAATAATACAATTACAATAGGTGAATACTGGATTTACAAAGGGAAGAGGCAGCGGTCAAACCCCGAATTTATACCAGGGGCAAGGCAAAGGTCACACGAAGAAGAAACAAAAATACAGAAGAAGCGGCTGGAGGACCGAGGTTTCACAGCAAATCAAACGCCAGGTATGAACAAAACTATAATAAACAAAAGCACCATTTTAATTATACAGATATATATGAACTGGTTACACAAGTACTGATACCTTAAAAGGATGGAATGGAATGAATACATATAGTAATATATATAGTACTTCGAGAGGGTAAATGAGAAATAGAAACAAAAATCTCTAGGAAGTGGATTTAACTTACAGTAATAGTTCCGCTTTAACAGTACTTTTCCCAGTCTTACTTTAGTCTGATGCATTGGGACATAACTGTACTTTTTAAACCCTGGAAATAAAATATTGTGACATTCTCTGTACAGTTGAACTTTTTTTCCATTTGTGAAAAGCTATTTGAAGTGACAGAGGTCGATGTCTATTATATGTAATTAAAATCAACCTATTTCAAAAGTTCATGGAAATTGGCCTATGGAAAGTGAGAGAAAGGAACATTCTCTTTCAAAACTTCTGCCTATAACCTCATAATGAACTCGAGTCTCAACCATCAGAGACCCATCAAATAAAATGTGGGTCTGAAAAGAAAGGGCCGCTAACCTCCTCCAAAAGCACAAGGTCTGTTAGCCGCGTCCGCGTTGTGTTACGTCGGTGATTAAAAAGCTCCGGTTTGCAAATTGTGCATTCAGAGCTGCTCCCATCTCGTGACACCGTCTTCAGCGCGGGGTCAAGGGTCACCGCAGACCGTGGGTAACATGGCGGAGAAGAGTGTGATGATGTGAGCTCCGAGTCTCCAAACTGTTGAATTATAGAGCAAGGTCTAACTGAAGCGATGCAGAGAGAAAGTGGAAAACACTCGTCTTTTGGAGTTTACTCTGTGCTCTTTCGGCTAAGAACTCGGGATCCTTTTGTTTAGGAAATGGTTAAAAAAAAAAGTAGTATTTTAAAACATTAGCGATAAAACCAAGGAATTCATTCAACTTTCTTCTGCAAGAAATAAAACACAAGGCAGCCCCTACATAAACATTTCTATTATTTAGGGCAGCAAGATAACTGCACTGTAAAACCACAATTTAAGTATTATTTAACCAGCGGGATTCGAACCGCTAACAAATGCATTCTCCCCCCAGCGCCATGTACAAGTCAGAATGATCAAACTGAGCTTTTCCTGCTTGGTTTTGATTAGCGATGCACAGATCCAGCTCTTTCAGTTCCAATATCGATTCCGAGACTTTAGCTTTAAGTATCGGCCGATTACCGACATCAACAAATACCAACGCAGAGGCTCATAATAGCTTTTTTTTTTTTCTTTTAAACTAAAATAAAATAAGTCAAGCCACTTTATTTATATAACACAATTTAAACCAGTTGTACCAAACAGATTCACGAACAGAAAAACAAAACATGATACGGTACAAAGATATAAAAACAACAACAAGACAATAGTAAAACAGTATTTAAAGCCACATAATACAGGTGAGTCTTTAATAGACTTTTAAAATGATCTATAGATGTGACCTTCTTTACATGGATCGGGAGCTCATTCCAAAGTTCAAGCATAAACCAAAGTGTAAAATTAAATCTGTCAACTGGACAAAAAGTTTTAGAGATTTAGATTTAGAGACATTTGGCTGCTCATCCAAGTCGCTTCTTCAGTTCTGGTCAGATCACTGCTGGACACTGCCTTATATCTGTCTGAAGGGAGGAGCTAACTACACCTATTAGTTATTATTGGTGTGAAATCACTCATTAGGGGCTTGAATGACTATGGTAAGTAGGATTCAGGCACAGTGCACACTTAGGCTAGCACAATAGACCTAGCCAACAAACAGAAACTGTAAACAATAGGTGTTTTGAGTTTCAGTGTAGTTAGCTCCTCCCTTCAGACAGATACAAGGCAGTGTCCAGCAGTGATCTGACCAGAACTGAAGAATCAGCTTGGATGAGCAGACAAATGTCTTCACTCCTACAAATTTTTGTCCAGTTGACAGATTTTATATTTTTCTTTTACTATGGATCAGACCTGGACGACTGAGGGATCACACAGATACCGACAGAAAAAAAAAATGTAAACATTATGAGCCTTTTAGGGCCGACTACGACCTGTAAATAGTCTTATTACATTGATTTATAATTCCGACCAGGATATCGACTGAACCGATATTTGGAATTCAGGCAAATTTTCAGTATCGGCGCCAATATCTGACACCAGGATCAGATCGGTGCATCCCTACGTTTTATTTTAAATATAAATGATTTCTTGGCCCTACAGTCAGCCCTAACTATTCATATTGTTTGGTGATCCCATACAACCACAATGTTTTCAAATAAAGTTTATCAAAATCATCAGAGGAGCAGAATCACAGGTCGATTTAGAACATTTTCATTTTAAAGATATAACTCTGCTCCTGAATCGTTTGAGCAGAACTGGGACAACTGGAGGAATTCATTTCAAAATTTACCAAACGTGGGCTACATCTCCCTGGTGTCACTAAATCTTTCATCACTGAAAATAAAAATTAAAATTAAATTAAATGGGGATTTAAGAAGAAGAGAAAAAATTAAATTCTTAATAAAATCTTAACTGTCTCTGGGATTTGCATATCTCCTGAAGAAGAGGGTGATGGAGCACAACCATAGACTGTATATATAACTGGACGTAGCTAACCTGCTAGCCGCCGCTTTCCAAACAGGAAGTGATCATGGGCCAGTTCACTTTGAAAAAACATTGAAAAACTGTGGCCCCTCTCTCTGTAATTGCTACTGTCAGACTCGTCATTTTGATCTTAAAATGTTCGTATTAACCCGCTCTACATGATCCTGGTGTTTTTATTTCACTATTGTGTCCGTAAATCAACATATGAACATTAACAACTAGGGTTAGCAACAGGTTGACTAAAAGCCCGCTCTATGCTAAACCAGCAGTGCAGGCGGGAAGGAGCGTTACCTTCAACAACCTCGCTCCAGATTGGTTCTTTGGTTGCTATGACACTCGCAGTCGGAATTCCAAATATGGGACTCGGCTCCGAACTCGTCCCTATAACTTCTCTAGCCTCAACGAGCTTCATTTGACTGGAGCCGAACGCTGTGGGTGACCTCACACTCACTTAGTCCACTACTTTATACAGTCTATGTGCACAACCCATCGTACAACATACCAAAGCCACCGCACTTCCTGGATAAGAAGAACACAGTATGAAATCTAGAAGTCCACATACAGGCTCCTGTTTGCAGCTGCGTCTCTACAGCCCAATGAGAAATATAGGATTAAATTACGCCCAAATAAGAAGGTAAACGCACAAAGCACATTTTTCCTGTATTCTGTTTTTCATACAGTCACAGTCGATACTCCGACACCCGCCTGTGTACGTGAGAGCG